>JANTPZ010001730.1:0-26207 GCA_025593235.1 Vachellia pachyceras | reverse complement strand
ATACCCATATCGCTGCTTCCAAGTATTCCAAATAAAGTAAAACTTATTCTCAGGAAATATTGAAAAAATGAAGACTAGAAAAATTTGCTCTCTATCTACATCGCTCCTTCTATTCACGCACAGTAAAATAGATATGAAGACCGAAAAATGAAGTGTGAGAAGTTGGATAAAGAATATTAAGGGCATATTAAACATAATATTTTGCATCACTCCAAAAAACCCCATTTTGGAGGGATGCAAATAAGGGGATGGGAGGGATTGGGGAGCTAAAATTTGGCTCCCCTCCCCTCCAATTTTTCATACCAAACGAGGGGAAGGGATCATTTTTCTTCCCCTTCCATCCCCTTCCCCCAACCAAACAAAGCCATAGTGTATACCGATTTACGAGGGCAACATCGTCATTCCATTAGATAGTGTTTACCCTCCACAGTCCTGATTAAAACCATTTTTTTTGGTGCGAGAGCCCTTTTCATTCTCTTCAGCCGCTCGTGTTCGCGCGTCGCCTTTGCTTGGTAGCGTCTCATCCTCCAGTCGCCGTTGCTGCCACCCGATCTTCAGTCGCTGCCTCTGCCACCTGCTCCATCCTACTCGGTCTTTGCCGTCATCTCTACTGTCAGGCGGTCAGTGTAAGTATTTACCTGTTATGATTGGTGTCGACCTCATTCTAAGCCATGCTCCCAGGGAAAATATCTTAATCCTTGGTCTTCACTTGATGTCTGCACTTTCAACAGAATCATCTTTGATTTCTCTTGCAATTAGCACCAAAGAAACAACAAAAATGAGTGATTCTATTTCTTTCTGTGGTGTTCTGAACGCAATGTAGAGGGAGTTTGAACTCATAATTGTTTAGGACGAAGTCTTTCGAAAAAGTGACTCGCTGCCATTTGAAATTCTTGTCCTCAAAAGCTTAGCTTGTACTAATTGACTGTTTTTATATGTATTTATAAATTGTACTGTCCAGTATATGCCCCGCCATGAAAGTAGACAAAATTTCATTTTTCTGTCTTTCAGTGACTAGGACGAGAAGGATTTGATTTTGGCAATGAAAAGTAAAAGAAATTTTAGTGATTGGCATTGGTTGCTGTTGGGTGTAAATTTTCTACTGAAAACTACCAACAGCATGAAGAGATGATGATCAAACTTTCATATGGCTATTTTGTAGTAGTCATGTTCCCAAGAAGCTACTTGTCTTTGCTTGTCACGTCTCGGTTTATTTAAGTTCCACAAGCTCCTTGATCCATCATTAATTCTCAGGGGAGTTTAAGAATTTGTTCTGGATCATCTTAACATTTGGGAAACTTTCAGTAGTCATATGCTTCTCATTCTGAATCATTTTAATGTGCGGGGGATTCAGCATCTGGGTTAGAAAAGTTGCGTGCATCTCTATTTATTGTCTAATGCTAATGGATACAGGGATTCAAGATGGGAGTTCCGGCTTTTTATCGTTGGTTGGCGGAGAAGTATTCGTTAGTGGTTGTGGATGTGATCGAGGAAGAACCTGTTGTAATTGATGGTGTAGAAATCCCTGTGGATACAAGTAAGAAGAACCCTAATGGCATCGAATATGATAACCTCTACCTTGACATGAACGGCATCATTCACCCCTGCTTCCACCCCGAGGATCGGGTATGTTCTAATGCCTTACCTTTATCATCTTGCTGCACTTTTATATGGGGCTCTGACAGAGCATTCGATCACTGCCTCCCTTCTATGCTTGATGTTATGTGTTGCATTACACACTATTTTAATTAGCGATTCATATTAGCTGTGGGCATTTTTTTGTTCGTTGAAGACCTAGATGAGATCATAATCAATCCTGAGGTGGGAATAGGATTGCAGTCTGTTGAATGCCTTTTTCTTTGCTGAATTTTGGAAGCAGATAGAATGATGATGATACATGTTCATTGAGTTTCCGATCAAGTTCATACATTTTTCGTTCTTTCTTTCTGCCTAAATATTCTTTGGTTCATGCTTATGATGTGTCGTCACTTATTGTTGCTTTAACTGTCAGTTCGGATCTTCATCAAGGGCTGTCTGGAGTTAAAATCGATCTATCTATTTTTGAGTTAAATTACTGCCATTTTAAACCTTGACATTTTGGTTTTTTTCTGCTGAAACTACTGTTCTTTCTGTTACCCTAATGTAGATGTTTGCTTATTCTTCACCACATTGCTTTTTCATGCATTGCAGCCATCCCCAACTACATATGGCGAGGTGTTCCAGTGCATGTTTGACTACATTGACAGATTATTTGTTATGGTGCGGCCTCGGAAGTTGCTATTTATGGCTATTGGTATGTGTTTGGATTGGTCTTGTTGGTGATTATGACAATCATGTTCATGGTGAATGATCTTATTGTGTCTCATTGTAGATGGTGTTGCACCAAGGGCTAAAATGAACCAACAACGATCTAGACGGTTCAGAGCAGCAAAAGATGCAGCGGATGCAGTATGTAATGGATTATAGTTGTTTACGCAGCCTGTCAACTCATTATCAACATCATTTTTACGAAAGGATAATAACAATGACAATGTTTATTGGATAGGATTTGCCCATACTTAATTTCTTGTGTTTTTGAATCATAGGCTGCTGAAGAGGCGAGATTGAGGGAGGAATTTGAGAGGGAGGGTAGAAAGCTTCCTCCTAAAGAGGATGTACAAGTTTTTGATTCGAATGTTATTACCCCAAGAACTGAATTTATGGCTGTTTTGTCAATTGCACTTCAGTATTACATTCATCTTAGGCTGAACAATGACCCTGGTTGGCAAAATATTAAGGTATAAATCTCATTATACCTTCTTAATTGTCTGGATGCTGGTGTGGGTGCCTTGATTGAGAGGAATTTTAATGCTATAATTCTTTTTCGCCTGAAGGTTATTCTTTCTGATGCAAATGTTCCTGGTGAAGGCGAGCACAAGATTATGTCATATATAAGGCTTCAGAGAAACCTGAGTGGTTATGATCCAAATACACGGCATTGCCTGTATGGTTTGGTATATCTCCTAAAACTTGCTACAAGATCAGCTTCTTCTGTGCTTCACTCCATGTCCTTGCTTTATTTATTAGGCACTTGTTCAATAATATTGATATTGTCATTTGGGATCACACAACAGGATGCAGATTTGATTATGTTGGCTTTAGCTACCCATGAAATTCATTTCTCAGTCCTAAGAGAGGTGTGTGGTTGTTGATGTTTACTTAAAACCTTTGAACTAGAGTGGTACCTCTATGATGATAGTCAGAGAATGAATTTTATTTCTGTTTGTGCTTTATTGATTTTCTTATTACATTTTGTGAGTGACGAGACTTGTGGCAAATGGGTTGTTGCAGATTGTATTCACTCCTGGACAAGACAAATGCTTCTTGTGTGGCCAAATGGGTCATGTGGCTGCAAATTGTGAAGGGAAGGCTAAAAGAAAGTCAGGAGATTTTGATGAAAAAGGCAGTCCTGTTGTGGCTAAAAAGCCCTTCCAGGTAGATTTAATCAAATTAGACTTCAAAATTTTTGTTATGCTGTCTTACATGTGAAATGATAGTCTAGATTATTAAGTCCTTAACTCTTACATATCTTCCTCCTCATTCAGTTTCTGAACATTTGGACACTCAGAGAATATCTCGAATATGAGATGAGAATACCAAATCTCCCATTTGAGATTGATTTTGAACGCATTGTGGATGATTTTATCTTCATGTGTTTCTTTGTTGGAAATGATTTTCTACCACATATGCCTACACTAGAGATTCGTGAGGTATGATTTGCTCTAGACCTCATTGCATGCTGTTTCTTTTACTTGTTGCATTCAATTGGCTATTCACATTTTAAGGCTGATATTCTGAACATGGATTTAGTCTGAAATGTTACAATGACTTGAAATTTCTAGTTTTCTTTACTGATGCATGAGTTAGTCCCCTCTCCCTCCTTTGGTTTGGTTTTTGGTGGCTATTATGAAGTGTGTTTGTCGCCATTGAAAATATTGGATATGACTTCCGTTTTGTCCTGTAATTATATCATCTTGTGTCAAACTCTAAAAACGTGTGGTATGGATCTTTATTTCAGCGGCTTTACTGTAAGATGTGTATTGATTGACCCAATTAAAACTAATTTGGTTTATTTGCTAATATGGGTTTTGGTGGTTTAATATTATGTAAAAAACTATTGATCAGGTGACCTGGACTGTGTATTCTTGCAGAAATCCAGCATCCCATGAATTTTACTTTATAGTCACTTTGGCTTTGAATTCAAATTTGTGGATATTAGGTTTAATGTGTCCAGCTAACGTGTCTGTCCTGTTACAAACAAGAGACTGGAGAGTGTGATCTCAGGCTCTGAACCCTGTAATTTTGTTTAGATGTTATGGGATCCCATAAGCATTTAGTAAGTTGAGAGTGAGCTGTTGGTTTTCCTTTTGTGGCAAAAGAAGGCCTAATTTTTTGAAAATTTTGGAATTGTGTTTGAGGTCGTTATTAAATTTTGATTAAAAGATGACAATGTTTATGGTGTTAGATAATCGTAATTGGATATGATGCTGGGGCTAAGCCATGTATGATGTATCTGATCCATTTCATGGAATTCTGTCTTATGTATTCCTCTATCCTCTAGGGTGCAATCAACTTGCTGATGGCAGTATACAAGAAAGAATTGAGGACATTGGGGGGTTATTTAACTGATGGAAGCAAGGTATATAGTGTCAAATTGTTAGACATATGTCGCATTGTGCTCTGTCACATTTCATATAATTAATGTTTGTTTATAATTTGTCTTGTTTTCTTCCTGCCTCCTTTTCCCTCAGCCATGCTTAAGCAGGGTGGAACGTTTTATTCAGGCTGTTGGATCTTATGAAGATAGAATATTCCAGAAAAGAGCTCGGATGCATCAGGTATGTTTTCATATGCTTCTTTTGTCTAGTGATGTGCTTAGCTGAGAAGATGTCCCTAAGTATTTCCATTATTTACCAGGATTGCTATATTTTACTCATTTCAGGCCTCTTGAGTTTTGCGTATTGCATGCTTTATAGTGTTTGTATCTGTTTAAGTATGATGTGTTGACGTGTCCCTATTTTATGTCCCTATTGGATACTGTCTGTAATTATAATTATTAATTAAATTGAGATATTTTTCATCCAGTTTGTAATTTTTAATTGTGAGATTGAGACTTTATGGCGAAGAATGGGAAAAGAATGTTGGGGGAGATATTAAAACTTATTTCTAAATTAGGGATTAAGGATAAACGCTGTAATTAGAAATCATCTTATTGGTGAATTAGTTTTGCTATGAATTTGATTACTCTTTTGTCGTACTTTTATTATTTTCGTATACATCTCTAACGAGGATTAATCTCTTGGCCTTGTATAAGGCATTTGATAGTTAGGGTTTCGGTATTCTTTTTGAATTGATCATCAGTAAAGGTTCTCTTGGCTTGCTGACCATCTCCCTGGTCTCCCCTCTCTCTTTTTCCCTATTTCTCTGTTTATCATCTTTTTCTTTGATTATTTCTATTTTGTTCTTATAAAAGAAATAGGTGATAACTGTAAAATTGTCAAAATATGTTGCTTTATATATATTGGAGGAGGAAGAAGGGAGTATCCTAAGAACTTGGTGGATATTAAAAAGTTCTATATTCATGTTGATGAACACTCATCTTTCATTTTCTTCTGTTGATTCCAAAATCAATGAGTAAGGTATCATTATATATTTTTACTTGTTGACATTTTATCCTCCAGTTTATATGGACACTTCAGATGTAGTTATACCAGAAGTGAGATGGTGACTCCATTCCTAATTTCTTTCTGTCTTCAGCGGCAAGTAGAAAGAATTAAACGTGACAAGGCCCACGCTAGAAGGGGTGATGATGCTGCGCCTCAAGTTCTGCCAGAGTCTCTGGTTCCAGTTTCACGATTCCATGGTTCTCGTCTTGTGTCTGCCCCAGCTCCTCCATTTCAACAATCTGGGCTGAGTTATGAATCAAATGGCTTAAAATCAGCTAGAAACCATGTTGGACAGGCCACAACTGAATTTTCAAACCTTGAAATAGGCAAGCCTTCTAGGAGCAATAAGGAAACCTCTGAGCGACCTCGCAAAGTTGCTAGGTCATCTTCAGGAGCAACTATTGGTGCTGCTATTGTTGAAGCTGAGAGTAGTCTTGAAATAGATGTATGTTTTTCTGCTTCAGGAGAGGCATTTTAATGTTATTCTAACTCCGTCAACCATTCTCTAGAACTATTGCACATGCTAACCTATGATTGGGTTTGAGCCTGGAGACATGGAGTTATAAATGTTTTTTCTTATATCGTCAGGGCATTTTGTTATTTGTATTTAAATAATTTGCTTTCATAGGATTGTTTTGAGCTTGTGATTTCATCTGTCCTGTTGAGTTGACTCTTTTTTGGTTCAGGTCCAAGATAACAAAGATGAATTGAAAGCTAAACTTAAGGAAAGGCTACGTGAGAAATCTGATGTGTTCAACTCAGCTAATCCAGAAGAGGACAAGGTCTGAAGTGTTGAATTCATATAGTTTTATATTTTGGCTGTCCTGATATGCATTAGACTTTACAGTTTAGATTCTAAATATTGAGTTGTCCATGCACAAATAATCCTGCATATGTATATCAGTTTAGTTCCAAGATTTCTAAATATCGAATTTCTCCATTCTAATCTTTCAAACAAGTTAATTTGCCGATGGGAAAAAATTGGAGGCAAACTTGTCCCCTCTTGGTGTAATTATTTATCCAGCTATTGAGTTAATGTTTACTTGCAAAGTTGTCCTGTCCTGTTAAAGTGATGGCATGTTTTCCTAACTGTTTGAATGATAGATCCCTTTTTTAATAGGTAATATTGCACTGGCTCTAGTGTTGCCTCGAAAAAACTGGTGCAACATACAAATGTTGAATTTGACAATATAAAAGATGGCTTTTTGTTAGAGTACCAGAGATCATGGGATCGTGGATGAAAATAATTGATCAATTAGTTACCATAATTTTAGTATCTATTAGTTTATTTTATATACGAATAATAAAGAGATATTATTTATAAATATCTCGGTTAATATTTTTATTTTAAGTATTATTAGGATATAGTACATTTAAATTATAATATGTTAATATATCTTGAATTCAAATATTCAAATATTTGAATAGAGATATTAGGATTATTTTAAATTAATTATTGTAATCTCTTTTCTTATAAATAGGCTAGCCTTCCCAGAGCTAGTCATAGAGGAATAATATATCGGTTTCGTTCTCTGTATTTTCGGGAGATTCTCTTAAAGTATTTGGCTAGTGAGGATGAGTGGAGCGAGATCCTTTCTCTCTTTTCCTTATTAGAGTTGGCTTCATTGGTTATATGAGTTTAAGATCCTTGCTCATATTCTAATGGGGATTTTTCTTCCATCTTTTATTAATTTATGGAGTTAGATTCTGACTTCATACTTTAATAAGGACCTACATCCTTTTTTGCTTTCTACCAATTCAGGATCCTAACACTTTTTGTAGTCCTTTCACACTTGTTCGGCATCTTATCCTTGGAAATAGTTTGTTGTTTTGAGAAGTGTGGCATTGGTGCCAATGCAATGTTTCTTTCATTCTTTCCATTTTGAGAATATTTTTATTGCCAAATAGTTATTTTCATTTAGTTTCACTTTTTTGATGAGCCATCTAACTTCACTTTATTTGCTCTAATATCTCATGGTTTAACAGATTAAGTTGGGAGAACCAGGCTGGAAAGAGAGGTATTATGAAGAAAAACTTTCTGCTGCAACTCCCGAGGAAGTTGAGTTCATACGGAAAGATGTTGTAAGTAATTGACTTGAAGTGTGCTAATTTTGATTCACCTGGAGATCTAGCTTAAATTGTGCTTCTGGTGTCTAGGTCTTGAAATACACAGAAGGCCTATGTTGGGTTATGCATTATTATTATGAAGGGGTTTGTTCTTGGCAGTGGTGAGTTCCTTTCAAAATACGTCTAACGTGATTTGCTGAGCCTAGTGCTGAGATGGCTTTCTTTTGCTTACTGTTATTGCCTTTTCTTTTCCTCCACTATTAGGTCTGCTCACCACTTAAGAATACTGAAATGAATCGAACAAAATTTGGGTGATGAGTGCCCTCCATTTTGTCATTTGTTTCTTTTCATTCACTCATTTTTCCTTCCTTTGTTGGATCATGGTAAGCAGTAGCTTCATCAGATCATTATGGGTCAATTGTGGTTGGGTTGCTGTCTGAAAATCCTGTGCATTTTTTTAACCCCCCACAAGTAAAAAATGGCCTTGACTAGGCTAAAACATGGATCAATTGCGCCTCCCCTGGGCGGTTGAATGCAGGATGAATTACAGGAACTACTTTGAAATTACTGGTTTGAACAAATAGATATGGACTGTAATTGATCGAAGGCCTAATGTGTAAATTATGTACCTTTTTTGGCTGCCTCGCACGGGATGCTTATGTTCTCTGGATTTGGTTTGCACCAACAAGGGCTGATGGTCTTTTTTTTTTCCCCTTTTTACTTGGGTGTTTATGAATCAGGTTTTATCCTTACCACTATGCCCCCTTTGCATCTGACCTGAAGGGCCTTAGTAAACTTAATATAAATTTTGAGCTGGGGACCCCATTCAAACCATTTGACCAGCTTCTAGGGGTTTTTCCTGCTGCAAGGTTTGCTCGCTATACATTTTGTCCTGATTATGTTGGTATTGTCTAGTCTTTATATAAGATATAAATTGTGACTTGTCTGCAGTGCTCATGCTCTTCCTCAGCCATATAGGAAATTGATGACTGATCCAAACTCACCAATTATTGATTTTTATCCAAGTGGTATGCTGTCTATTTTGAATATGGAAATTTTGTGCGTGTTACCTTTGTTGCTCTTCTTTCTCACATTGTTGTTTTGTCAGACTTTGAAGTGGACATGAATGGCAAACGCTATGCCTGGCAGGTATGTTGCACTTGTACCTTGGTTTAAATGAAGTTGAGCTTGTTAGGTATCGGTAAAGTGATTCGTTTGCCCTTGCGTGTTTGATTTGATGTGGTCCTTGACATTGAAGGGCATCATATATGACTTAGGTGGTCAGGAGTCTGAGCTTTGTTACAACCTCCCCAGTCCCCACATTTCTCTAAGTTGAAAGATAAATTTTTTTAACACAAGCTGTGGTGCATTAGTGCTCTCTCCACAGCAAGTTCAAAGTGTCATTGTTTGAGGAGGCAGTAAAAATATAAACAAAACCAATAGTGGACTTTCACGTTATAGATTTAGCTTTAGAGTTGAAGTGATTATTGATAGAGGTAATTATTACGTCTTGTGGATGTGGAGTCATGAACATTGTTATTGCTTTCCTGTGTAGGGTATTGCAAAGTTGCCTTTTATTGATGAAGCACGGCTTCTTGCAGAAGTTAGGAAAATTGAACACCTGTTATCGGTATGGCACAATTTTCTATTATGTCTAGAATGTATATGTTTGTTCAATCCACCGTTCTTGCCCCCTCCCCCTCTTTTTATTTGCTGATTTTCATTTACATCTATTTATGTTGTGCTACACTATGAAAAAAGGCAGAGGAAACCCGGCGGAACAGTGTTATGTTTGAATTGCTTTTTGTCAATTCTTGTCATCCTCTCTCGGCATGCATAAGCACACTTGACAACAAATGTAGAAATATGTCAGACAAAGAGCGCATTGAGGTTAAGGAACCAATCAATCCTAAAGAGAGGTTGGTTATGCCGTGATTTGCTTAAGAAAAATTTATCATTTGAGGGAAGATGTAAATGTGTTATCTTTTGATGATTGTGTCCTGAATTTGTTGTTTGGAAGTTGTGGCTTCCGATCAACAATCCACGTTTGAATTTCAGTTTTTATGATGTGATGTGATGAAACATAAAATGGTCAGCTAAATATTATTTACTAATCCTATTGTTTTCATTGATTAACGAACTTGGAGTTCTAACAATCATTATGCCTGCTATTTAAACTAGAGTGATCGAAATTGTTCAATCTGTCTGCTTGTCCATTACTTTTCTTCTTGATGACATTTAAGATCTGCTTGAACTATTTCTGATGTTATTTAGGGCTACTACGTGCAGTGGTGGAATGAACGGCTACATATCACTATGTGTTGGGGAACCTTGCCCACCAATTTTCAGGTCGCCTGTTGTAGGCATGGAAGATATTTTGGACAACCAAGTCATGTGAGCCTTTCAACCTCAATATGATTTGATTTGACATAATATATGGCCATTGTTCTGCTGAAACTTCCTGTAATTGTAACCATTTTCCCACTCCCACTTTTTTATGCAGATGTGCGGTATACAGGCTACCAGATAAGCATAAGCACATTACTCGGCCACCTAAAGGTGTTCAATATCCCGAGAAGGTATTTGAGTTTTCTATTTGCTGATTATTTTATCCTCCCTTTACTTCCCAATTATTGATTATTAATAATTGTTCAACATGGCAGGTTTATTAAATTAAGACAGGCCTGATTAACATTACCTGTTCTTATCTTTAGTTGGCTTACAACGTTAATATAGGCAGTAAAAGTAATGGAGTTCATTTTTCCCATACAGATCGTGACAGTTGGTGATCTGAAACCTGAACCTGTTCTATGGCATGAAGGATTTGGTGGGAGAAAATTAGAGAGCCTGAGGTAAGGCTTTGGCTATTGGTGTTAGCTCTAAGCCTTTGGTTTTATAGTGAAGCCTGTAACACCCAACTCTACAAAGTTCTCATCAAGCATATATTAACTCAGAGTAATCACCTTAAAATTAAAGGAATTATAAGAGTAAGCACAGCGTGATCGTCATCGCCTGAGATATTCAACTGCACCATAAAAGAGGCAAAACAAAATTGATACAATGTATATATATAGCCATTTTCCCACCACAATTTTCAGTTTTTTTTTGTTAGAGCATAGTTATCCTTCTATTGAAAGCAATTATGCTCAAGGTACTGCTGTGCATCTAAATATGGGCACCTTTTTCAGTGGGGGATTTGAACCTTGATTTGTCACGTTATGAAGGATAGCTCCTTCCGTTAAACCTAATTCCAGTTGTTCACCACAATTTCGGTTCAAGAAGAATCACCGGTTTAAATAGGATCTCAATCTTGTACAATATCTGAATGCCCAAAGCCCTTCCTTTCCTTGCCGACATGGAACAAAAGAAGGAAAAAATACCTAAAATGCAAAACCCTTAGGAGTTAATCCTTAGGAGAGACACAAGTGAGAGAACAATTTTTTTTAGAACATACCTTAGGAGTTAATCCCATTTGTCTCACCATGCAACAGAAAAATATAGTGAAACTATATCACTTGCCCTTGATAGAGTTCAGGTTAAATAAGTGAGATGAGTTAATGGGAGGAAATTACTTCCCCAATTAATTCAATTTAAAGAAAACCATATCCACACACTTGAAATGTGTGTGTGTGTGTGTGTGTGTTGCCCTCTTAGCTTTGATTTACGATACTCTATTTCTAACTAATTAATAAATTTAAATTCTGTTGAGATATGATTGAAATATATATTAAGAAATATATCCTTTACAATAAGGAATTAGAATTATGATTTTGTGTATTTAATTATAATAATAAGCCATTAATAATAAGGCTCCTCCTTAATGTATATATATCCCTATCGGGTAATTCAATAGATGTGAATTTTACGGTGCATCATCTTACAAATCCTTTCTCCCTTTTTAACTAGGATTGATATTCATATTTTAGTTATTTAATTAAATATCTTGCTACTTAATACATGGGAGCAGAGTCTCAGGACGTTACAAAGCCTGCGATTTACTATTTTATTATCCAGAGTCATCCACCTGATCTAAATTTTGACTGGGGCAATGGCTTTTTATTTCAGGAAAAACCCTCCAGGATCCATCTCTGGCAAGAAGCTTGGAGAGGCAGCACATCGACTCCTGGTTAATTCCTTACAATCGAAGGTCGAATCTAATGGACATGAATATATGGTTAATGGAGAATCTAGTCCTTATACTGCGCCAGTGCGTCCTCCGCGATCATTGCTTCCCTACCCAATGTATGATTCCCGCTCAGGATATCATGGTGCATCTAGACCTATGTCAGCTCCTTCCCGTCGAGGCCCTCTGCATCCGTCACCTTACACTCCTATGCCTACTCAGCAGTATCAGTATGGCTATATTCAACCTTATCCAGGACCATGGACGTACAACTCTCATCACCAATCAACTTCTAAAGGAAGAAATAGCCATGAACGCCCTAGGTCTCATCATTATGGAAGAAATAATTCCTCAATGGCTCGTGGTACCGGGGGAAGTGCTAGGCACGGCTATCAACCATCAGATGCTAATCATAATGTGAGGTTCGTGAATGAACAAGGAAATGCTCCTGTATATAACATTCGTAATCATTGTCAGCACAGCTCAAATTTTCACTCAATTAGACCACCGAGTCATCAACAGGCTCACCAAAACTGGGTTACCCGGAGGAACCTTGATGGTCCTAGAGAGCAGGGTCACCCTCAACAGTCAGCCAATCCATATTCTCAATTAGATAGAAAAGCCAACAGGAACTAACAACCCCCACCCTATTATGGCAGCTAATTGATTCATTTTCTGAGGAATATCAGCCCCAAGGAAGTGAATTTATGCTGTACCCTATGTCCCCCCCCTCCCCATTTAGTTGTCTCTAGTGTTGTAATATCAGCTTCTGTTCGTCATCCTAATGTCTGAGGCTATTTCCTTCCAATTTTTTTATCAAGAAGTTAGGGTAATAAGATTGCCTTTATTTTTTCTGATTCCAGTTTGATAGTACACTCGGATCTAGCTTGTACCATTTATTTGCAGCTGCGGATGATCCGCAGTTTGATTTTTTAGCGCAAGGGAGTTAGAATTTATATTTCCATCGATCTGTGCACTGGCGGGTGGATATGCCAACATAATTGCATCCTTCGGGCTGTCTCTGACTCTTTCATTTTGTGCTAACAGCAGTCTCTGACTCGCTTTCTATACAAAGTATCTGTAATAACTTAAGGAGCAGATGCCTCACTCTTTAGGCAGTGGTCCGTCACTGAGCAATTGATTATCTCTTAGGATTCATTTTGGTGACTAGAGTTGGAAGCATAACCAGTTTTGATGACATGTATACTGTGGTGGAAGTTTCATTATTTCTAATACTCATTAGTGATTAATGTGTTTCTTTTATTTCAGATAACCACCGAGTAAGAATAGCTTTGGACGCTTGTAGCCTTGTACCAATCACTAAGTACAAGGCCTATAAGCAACTAAGCAAGCATGAAAGAATTTATTGAAGAATGATAAAACAATGCAACAACATATATTGCAGATTAGAGCCAGCATTTAGGAATAATTGATAAAAAATGGTACAACAGATTCACGCTTGTTCAGTGCACTTAGTACTAGTTTTATATGTTTATATGCTTTTAAGTTGCATTTGAAGGTGACCGGGGAAGCATTCGGCGTCATATGAATATTTAAGAAGGATTATGAAAAGGAAGCATCGAGAGAAGTAAATAGATTTGTTGTACTTTAGTGTACATGCATCTTGTAGGTCTGTGGTTTACGAACACGAGAGCGAGAGAGTGCGGTGGGGTCAGTAATGAGGATAATGCAGAGAAGTTGGCTTTGAGAGTGTGTGGTCACCGATGGGGGCACAGTCGGTTATGGCGACTCAAGTTGCAAAACAGCATCTTCTGTGATCATAAAATACTAGTGGGTAACCAAAAAGGTTTAGATTAATATGAGGAAAGGGGTTTTAATTTTTCAACGAATCAACATTTAATTATGTTATAAAAGAAATCATCACATTCACTGTTCAACTGTGCTTCAAATAATCTTTGAAAAGAAGCACACGAGTGCACCGTCGTCCCAGGTTGGATGTGTCGGCTGTCGCCCCCATTCGCCGCCCCATCTCCTTCCTTGAACAAGTGATTGGAATTTCGATCACAATTATTGTGGATGATGGAGTAGACTTAATTGAAAATAGTCTGCATTATTATCTTACTCCTCCGTCTCAAAAAAAAAAAAAGGAGTATATAATTAGAGTTTGATGGAGGTGGTGGGACCCGGTGTTTTGAATGCTTCCTTCTGGCTCCCTCATATGCTGTGTATCTGTACTGTGTCCCCACAAACCAAAGGCCAAGGTTTGGAGTGGGAAAGCGACGCATGATGCAGTCATGTATGACGCAAAGTCTCCCTTAGCGGATCATTCACGCTTCGCTTATATTAACTAATACCCAGTAACATCAACATCCAACATGGTGAATTCTTAATTTTGAGTTGATGAAGAAGATGATGATCAAGCCTTCAAATATTAGGAGTTCCAACTTTTTAGAATATGTGGTGGGGGATCTGAATGAGGAAATACAGAAAAAAGAAGATGAAACTCTGTCTGTTTTCCCCCAAAATGAAGGAAGATAGATTTGATCTGACATTTTTAGAATATATTTCAGATGCCGTGTTTGCGGCCCCCTTCAGCTACTACATAAAAGATTCCTCCTTGGAGGATAGCCCTTGAGATGTGAAGTTGAGAGGGAAAATGAAAGGGAAGTATAGCTGAGAGAGAAACCAATACTCCTGAAATCCATCTCCATGTGGTTTCAATCATTACTTACCATCCCTTCCTCACTCTTCCTTACAGTCAGGGTTGGCCAGAGTGGGCCTCTGCCTAATGCCCAGTCTTAAGCAAGACTGTAATTAAACAATACATTTTAAATAATGTATTGCATATTAAATAATTTATATTTTAAATAGAATAATATACAATTGAATGATATCTATTTTAAGTAATTGGTTTATAATTTTTTGGGCAAGGCCAAATGGGTAGGGCAATACCCCTACCTGACAATTAGCTTGCTTGAAGTTACCCAAAATTTTTTCAAGTTACTTGTAATAGTTGATAAGATCATTCCGAATAAGTTATTTTAGGAACAAATATATCACTCCCACACACACACATATATTCCAAAAAATTGTACATATAATACAGTGTTTCCCAATTCCAGAACCATGAATATATATACCACTAACTAATCTCCTCTCATTTTTTTTTTGATACAAATCTCCTCTCATTGTAGAGACAGGGTTAGGCTGTTCCTTCTCAAACCTTCTTGAGGATCCATTTTGGAATTATTGTGTTCCCCTCTATTCTATTTTTTTTAATCATATATCTTTAAAAAAAGTTCAGTCAAAAAAGACCAAAAGCATTCCTTTCATCATACATCATTAAACAATACCCCTAATATCAAACCGACTCAATTATGCAGCGAGTCAGTGATATGAGTTTGTGTTTAATTGTTTCCCTGATACTGTGTGTGTGTGTGTGTGTGTTGTAGAATTAGAAGTGGAATACGAAACGAATTAATGCGTGTTAAAAGCTACTGAAGATCGACAGTTTTTATATGGTAATGGCTTTAGGGGATTAACGTACGTACATGCCTTTGGGAGGCAGATCAAGGCGAGGAAATAAAGTTGACGTCTTTGATTTGCACATGTTAGTTAATTATTTATCAGCTTTACAGATCCTAATTAATTTTGGAACACAAGTTTAAATATAAGAGATACGGAGGAAAACAAGTGTAGGAAGTTGTAGCGAAACAGGAGGCAACAACCAACCATAGGACACAAGATAAGATCGTTGATTAATTGGACAGAGACGTTTGAATATTTATACGTAAGAAACCACTTAATCTTGTTCCTTTTTTAAAAAGAGATCAGAGAGAGACAAGAAAAATGATATAAAGAAGTTGGAAGTTTATTAGAATAATGTGTTTGGTTCAGAAGAAAAGTGAAGAAAGGAGACAAAAGGGTGAGTGAGAGATCACAGCTGGCCATCCATGGCGGAGCAAGAAGAGAAGAACAAGACGCATCCTTCGCACTTCATTCCTTTTGAGATCGTGTTCGTGTGTGTCTGAAATTCCCATGCGTGCAATATATATATATATATATATGAATCCACCAGTTATTGTACACGTGGCAGTTAATTATGACATTGCAAAGTGAAATAATATACTTAATGTACCTCTCATACGGTATAGTGGAGGGAGCTCTTTAATTTTTTTTAAAAAAATAATTATTGGTGATATTGATAATGATGGTATAATTAAAGTTGTGATATCATTATGGGGTCCCTCTTTTAGTAGCTACCTCTTCATTCAGTTCATTTGATCAAAAAATAAATTTTGAACACGTCTCTGCTTTATCAAACTAAACTACCTTGCCGTATCATTTCACACTTGTCCTTAAAACAAACTTTAGTTAATAGTCTTTCTCAATACGTGTAAAGAAGACCATTGGATGTATAGGTAATGAGAGTAAGCCAAGCAATATGGAATCCGCTATAAAAAAGTTAAGGTAGACAGAAAAAAAAAATATTCAATAAAGTTATTGAACGAGATCTCTTGATCAACAATTTATCTACAAGTTTTATTGTTGTTAGAGGTGATCTGGGTTGTTTTCCTTTCGATATGATGATGAAGCTCATCATGAGGGATATAACTTCACCGTGTGATTTATGAAGTTGATCACACTTAATGGGATAATACTACTTGTTGTTGTTGGAGGATGACAAACATTTACATTAAAAGCTATCATTTTGACAGTAGTTGTTGGTCTAAAAGCATATGTTTGAAGTTAAAAGTTTATTGCTCTATTTGGTTAGCTCGTTTGGGCAACCAAAAGTCATTCCTACGCTTATCGAGACAAAATTTCTCTCACATATTTATCTCGGAATCTGTGTCCGTTCTCCCAACGGGCTATCCAAACAGAGCCTATAATTGTTAATAAGACTCTCATCCTTTTTACTTCATTGTATCTAATTAGTCTAGAGCTTTAAAGTTTCGTTTTAGCTACTCTCCCCATTTTAATTCATTTTCTGACTAAAGTTTTGCATGATGAGTTTATAAATCATTAATCAATATAACTAGCTACTTCACATGGAGCTTATTAAATTTGATTAAGGAAAGAAAAAGAGGCGTGCACATCTATAGTGTGGGAGCACAAGTATACTCATAATCTATATATAATTACACTCATGAATGATTAGTATCACAAGTGAGACAAGAATACAAACAATACTAACAATTGGCTCTGGTTGGGAGAACGGACACAGATTCCAAGGTAAATATGTGAGAGGAGTTTTGTCTCGGTAAACGCAGGAATGACTTTTGGTTGCCCAAACGGGCTAACCAAACAGAGCAGATAATTTTTTAATACTATCATCCATCGCTTTTTCTAAATTTAATTATTATATATTTCATGCAACTGATTAATCTGATTTTGCATTTGTGATCGCCACTCCTAACATGAGTGTCTCCCCTAGAACTCAAACTTGAGAGATCTAATGGGGCCTTGTACTGTGAGACCAATCATATGTTAGCTGATAGTTGGTGTGCTTATTTGAGAACTTCGTTCCTCCAATCGTATGCGCAAACCGAGACAAAACCATCTTGAAATTTATAAAACTATCTAGAAATCTGTAAACTCCTTTCTATCAACGGAACTCCTTTCTCCTAACGGAGTTCCCAAACACACACGATATATACTAATAACCGGACTGTATGGACTATAAGAGAACAAATGAATTAAATATAACAATGAGGTATATCTTTTGTTATGCCATACAAATACAAGTGTTTGACTGGAGACTTTGGAGGGTGTGAAAGAGAAAATAAGGGAAGCTATCTACAACATTCCCATTCATAATGAAAAAAAATTCTTGAAAGGGCATATAACCTTGCACAGTGTGTGAATATAGAAAGTAACTAATTAACTGTTGTATCAAGAATCCTTTCATAGAATCCAACATATGACGACAGCTTATGATCATTGATTTATGAATCCATGAAAGATGAAACTACACCCACCCCTTCCCAAATCTGATCTTTCTTCCCTTTTTCTTTTCTTCAACCTTTTTCAGATCAATCCCAAATCTGGACCCCCCACACTTTTATGAGCCCTTTGCCACACACACCAATTGTTCAAGAGTTTTCACCCTTTTGTTGTTGTTGTTGATAATGTTTCACTTTCAACCATACGTGGGTCGTTTAGAAATGCGGTAGAGAAGTACTTTTATCCAAACTGAGGTAAATATGTGGAGGAGATTATCTAGTTTTACAAAAAATACTGTTGAACGTGCGTTTTGCTTTTGAAAACGTTAATCCAAACAAACCCTGCATGCATGTATATTTATGTGACTTTTATCGAAAACCTGAGGGTAATATACAACACAATTGTGATTTTGCAATGCGTTTGCGAAAATACTGTCAGGAAATAGAAGAGAGAAACTAAAAAGCTAAGCCTACTTGACCGACAGACTTTACGTACGTGCTTACGTTGGCTGAAAAACATACAGACGTTCTAGTCTTAAAACAAAAACAAAAAATTGATTTTTAAAAGTTTTATACTTCACTGTTTGACATTCATGTGAATATGGATGCTGCAGATTTTTAAGAAGTGAATTTTTTCTAGTTAGTTATTCATTCGAAGAATCTTTACAAAAAGAACAATTGAATAAGAATAGTGAAGAAGAGAGGTATCATGAACAACATAATAAAAGAATTTACGAGAAAGCATCATTGAGTTTATAAACTACAATTCATTTGTGGTCTTATTTAACAACACATATAGGAATCTTATAAACCCGTTCAACAGTAATTTTTGTAAAATGAGATAATCTCCTTCACATATTTACATCGATTCAATTCATTTTCAATAAAAGAATAAGTAAATAAATCTGGGGCAACTTTAATTTATATTGATATAAAAGAAAAATGTGGAAGAAGAATAGGAAGCCATGATGCTGGTTGGAGAGGAACAGGGGATCCCGACATCTCTCTGGCGAAGTGAATTATTTGAATTTTTCCCATAAAAAGACAACAATAAGAAAACGAAAAAAAATTAAATTGAAGAAGCAATAGGAAATGTGAAGGACCTACTCAACCATACATCAAAGTACATTTATCATAATACTCACAGCTGTTTCATTTGTTTTGTTTTGTTATTTGAATCTTCCATCTTATCGTCCCTTTTTTTCCTTCTTTTTTTAGAAAATAAATATTCAATAAATATATTTATTTTTCTCCCACTTTCGGTCAAAAAGGGAAAAAAATCCCACTTCAAATATTGAATAAATAGAATAGCCACTCTATGTTCAATTTCTTTTGTGCAATTACCTTATATGTGCGCGCTATGGCCTAATAAGTAGCATTAGATATGCTAATTCATGTGACTCATTCTTCGGTTAATAAATTTTTCTAATACCCAACCAAGATTAAATTAAATATTGCAGTCCTTTATATAAAATTATGTTATTATTGGACCGATTCAAATTAAATTGAGAAAACGAAAGTAATGTTTCTTGAACTACACTCGAGCAAATTTCCCTTGGTTTGATCACAAATAACATGACATTAAATAATTCTCTGTGAGCAAGGGAAATCCTTTATAAATATCTCTTACAATTTTGAAACCCTATTTATTATCGTGAACAAGGGAAAGGACGGACCAATAGCTGTCAGCAAATTGACATTTAAGAATTTAAGCTTGAAGATGAAATTGCCCTTCAAAAATTTAAAAAACAAACACCATGATTATACCTCTACATATTTTATTAACTACCCTTTCATAGAGAATGACAAATGATGCAATCATTTTGACAAATTTTTCATTCGGGTGTATTTATTGTTCATTTGAGTTTGTTGACAACCTTTATAATATATTGATGTCCTTTTGAACACATATTAACTACGGTGCCTATGTTATTCCATTTAGTTCTGGAAAAAAAATTCCATAATTTATTGATAATTCTTTTAAAGGGAATGACAAGTGACATAATAATTTTGATGACTTTTCCACTAAAGTGCCTCCGCTACTCCGTTGAGTTTGTTAATAACTTTTCGTAGCATATTGACAACTCCGTCAAACATAATGACAACTTATTTTATGCTTCTGAGCATATCTCCATTAGGGTGTTTATATTGTTCTATTGAGTTTTGGAAAACAAAATTTTCTATTGTATTGACAACTTTTGCAAAGGAATTGACCAGAGTTATTTTGCTATTGAAAATTTTTCTACTCGGGTGCATCTGTTACTCCATTGAGTTTATTGATAACTTTTTGTAAACGACAAATTATTCTATGTTTTTTACAATATCTTCATTTGGGTGCCCATGTTGTTTCACTTGCGGTGGATAATAATCTTTTCTAGCGTGTTGACAACTCTTTAAAAGAGAATAACAAGTGTTTTTATAATATTGCTAACCTTTTCACTGGAGTGCCTCTGCTGCTCCATTAAATTGATTGACAATTTTTCGTAGCGTATTAACAACTCTGTGAAATATAATGACAACTTCCGATAACTTAAGGGGCAATTTCATCTTTTCCGTCAATTTTTAAAATCTCATATTCCTACCTATACTATTTCTACAATTTTTTATACCTACCTATCATTTCCCTTATTTGAGATAGGGTTTAATGTTAATTTCTAAGGACTTCCTTATATATTTTAATGACAGGTTGCATGAGTAATAAATAAATTTAACAGATCGATAGTCAAAGTTTAAAACTTAAAAAAATTACATTACGTGATCACTTAAATTAAATAAAAATAATTCGCTTATCTCTCACTCTGCATTTCGGCAACAAAATATAAGATTGAAGTCTGAAATGTAAAAGATGATTTAATAATTAATAGTATATGTATTAGTAGTCTTCACGAGTCATAATGCTAAGCTATACATATCAATGAATAGATATTAACCTTACACATGTCCTAGTTACGTTAATAAATAATATTATCTTTAAGAAATTGGCATTTCACACCTTCCACGTACAAATCAGGTTGCCAAACAAAGCCAACAACTTAATATCGGAATCTGTCATTATCAACCGAAAATAATAATAATATAGAGTAATTGGTTTTAACTGTATATTCATGTGAAGTTCATTCTCCTCCAACAAAAAATTGTTGATTATATATTTAATCAAATAATTCATGATTATAAAAATTTAAAATGCAAAAAAAAATTGTCAGATAGATTTACGAAACGCTAACAAAGTGTTAGTTAAGATAGTAAGCGATCTCACCTCACACTTGAATCTCTTGAAGGGAGAGACGTTTTAAACCTTAAAAATGTTAGGGCTTGTTTAAAAACAGGTTTAAAATCTAGGTTTTACAGAATTCGAGACAAAATCTAGATTTTGAAAAGTGATTTATGTTTGAGAAGATATAGCTTTTACGGATTCCGAGACAAAAAAGTGGGTAGTAAAGAGGAAAGTAAGAAAGAGAAAGAGAGAAAGGTAGAAAAGAGAAAAGAGGAAAAAGTAGGAAAGAGAAAATTTAGATTTCAAACCTAGGTTTTACAAAATTTACTCCCAAACAAGCCCTAAAGTTTCAAATCGAAAATGTTCCCAAGATACACTGAACTTAACTAAAAAATATTAAGAAATGTCTCCATATATAATTTTTTTTTCCGATAAAATTATGGAGAATAGCAGGAGGGTGTTCCATCACACCTGACAGACTAGATTTTTCAGGAATCACGTGCAATCCACGTGGAGTTGTACGTGGCTCCTGCCTCCAGGATCCTCTCACTAACTGGTGTTCTTCTTGTGCCAAGCCAAGGGCCCTCCCAAGTCCAATCCACTCATTGCACACGACCCTACCTAAAATATTACAAAATTTACCATCTCGTAGTATAATTAATAAATAAAAGATCTTAAAAATTTATAAAATTATCATAAAATTTTAAGAGTAGCTGCTGATGTTATTATTAACAATCTTACCAGTCTTCATTAACACCTCAGCAACTACTCCTGAAATCTTAGAATAATTTTAAGAATCTTTATACGCTTTTATTCATTAATTATATGATTTGATAGTTGGTCGTAAATTTCATTAAAATATTTACTGAGAAATTATTATTACCCCAAAATTGCTATAATTAGTATCTGTGTATGTGTGTGCAAATGTCTTTATCTATAAATCATGAACAGAAACATTCATTTTCTTGGCGGTTGTTCTATTCTATGAGGGGGTGTTTAATAGATGATCTAGCCGGAGATTGGATATGGATTTCAAATATAAGAACTATTTCTATATTTATTAGTTTTTTTAAGAGCGATTGGGGATTGAAGAAGAGGGTTGATTAGGGCATTTTTAAAAAAGTCATGTTAATTAATTTACCTAACTTTTTTTAATATAACAGAATTAGTTAAATATGTCTTACATTAAAGACTATATAAGTACTATTCAATTCCACAACAAATTTTAGTCCCAACGGATTTAATTTATTTTATAATATAATTCTTACAGTTAGATTTCTTTTATTAAAAAAAGTTAATTTTCTGTGATTGTTTTGAATATGATTATTTCTGTGGAAGAATACCTGTATTAATTAAAAAAAAGGATTTTATCATAAAAAGAAAGGTATTTAGAGGCTAGAAGACAAATGTCAAATTAAACAAACTTGTGTGGTAAATAAAGACAGCGATCAAAGTTCTATATATCTCTGTGTGTATGATAATCTTAGTTCTTACTGTCCCGTATTTGTAAATTTAATTAATTTATATTATTCAGTTAACGACAATTTGTACGTTAGCAGCGTCGACTTTGTTTAATACCTACATTTAAATAATCATTAATTAATTTAATTATAATTATCTTACTCAATGGAAAGGAAATGTTATATGTTATATTTATTTTGTAACCTTCAAATAGGGGTCATACTTAAATCTGCAATGTGAACCATGCCTTCTCACGTCTCATAAATCTAAAACTATATATATTGTTTACAATCCATTTTTTAATATTAACCTACTAAAATTTGCATTCTGCTTTTAACTTTGGCCAACATTTTAATTACGGAAAATCTCTAAAGAAAATACCCCATGAATTATAAAATTAAATAAATATACTTTTACAATTTTGTCCCTTACATTTTGTAATTACGTAAGATGCGTTTTATTTTGATTGGTAAGAACGTAATTTTTAACATTTTCATAGTTGAGATTAACTAAAAAAATATGATGGTCATGTTATTTGAGTGATAAGAGGTTGATATATATATTATGTCCAATCTGGTCAATATGAGCATGTATTTAAATATGTTAACCGAGTTGATAGGATTTGACAACAATCAATAAGGTTGAGTTTAAATACGATCATGAATAAAACCTTTTTTATGTTAAATATAATTATCATTCTTCTAGAGCAATTATGTATGAGATGACATTAAATAGGTATATCTCTTAAAGAAGATTTGTATTTTAATTCACCACGTTAGATTAACTCATTTAATTATATTCAATTTTGCGATTACTTATGAGTAATATGTTGGAAATGCTCTTTGGATCTATTTAGTACTTTTGAAACCTAACCTATCATTTTTATCTAAATTTCTGTTGAGCACATGGAATGGGTTATATCTGCCTAATTACAAGAGTTTGAATATGGGATCGAGTTATTTATTTGTAAATCCTTGCACTTTCTAAGGAAAAAAATTATTTCACATGTTTATTTTAAACTTTAAAAAATTATTTAAAATAAAATTTATCAAAACACTCATACGGTTGGAACCCACCTGACTGAAAACTTGGGTTAATTAAAAGTTAAGTACATGAGAGTGACATGTTTTAAAAAACCAATATACGAGGATGGGATGAAAATTAAAATGGAGATGCCAGAGAATGATACAATGTTTTCTCCTATAAAAGAAGCTCACATGCCAATGAATCCCACCAGTTCTCATTCCTTGTCCCTCCCTTTTTGAATCGCCCAACCCATCTCCCTCTCTGTGCCTCTATCTGTATTCCTCCGTATTGCGTGCATAGTCCAAGTTATAAGAGCTTTGCTGTTCATGGCTAATAAGGAAGAGCAGGCCGCCAAGTCAAGGTTCCGACGCATCTGCGTCTTCTGTGGAAGCAGCCCCGGCAAGAACCCAAGCTACCAGCTCGCTGCTATTCAACTCGCTAAACAACTAGTAATACGCGCCCCCCGACTTCTTTCCTTAATCATTTTGTTCTTTGAGTTGAGACATAAAAGAGTCTGAGTCATCACAAACAATTTCGAACACCAGAAACAGAGAACCCTGTTTCACCACTGGAAGATTTCCCTCAACTCTGTGGTTAATGAAATGCAGGTGGAGAGGAAGATTGATTTGGTTTATGGTGGAGGAAGCATCGGCTTGATGGGTCTCGTCTCCCAAGCCGTCTTCGACGGTGGTCGCCACGTATTAGGGTAAAACCCCTTAATTCTCACTTCTCATCCTCCCCCTTTCTCTGTTTCTGCATCGCTCTGTCCCATCTCATCTCTGTTCGATTATTCGTGTTGTTGCAGAGTGATCCCCAAGACTCTTATGCCGAGAGAGGTAATTATAACCATCAACGTCGTTATTCAATCAAAACGAAAAGAGAAGTAGTTCCTATTTAGATTAACAATTGTAAAATGGTATGATTCAGATCACCGGAGAGACGGTGGGCGAAGTGCGAGCCGTGTCAGGGATGCACCAGCGTAAGGCCGAAATGGCTCGACAGGCCGACGCTTTATCGCCCTCCCAGGTTTTACTTCCCTCTCTTTCCTATTTCATTCACAATTTGATATTCATTGATCACCTTCCTACTTACACACAATCTGCATCTTCAGTTCTTTCTGCTTCTTCTTCTTCCTCCTCTCAATCCATGGACGTGTCTGTGTCCCTATAACTGTCAACTGTACTTGCAGTGTTTACGGTTCTGGGGAGTGTGCTGAACTTTTCGCACGGAAGGCGTACAAAACTCACTGTTTACACTTGTAGAGAGCAAAATCATCTGAAATAAACTGAACCGAACACCCGTGTGCATTTGTGTGCAGGAGGTTACGGTACGCTTGAAGAGCTATTGGAGGTGATCACTTGGGCTCAGCTGGGAATCCACGATAAACCCGTAAGAATTAATTCCGGCATTTTAGGACTCACATTCCCATATGAAACCTCAACAATCTCCACAAAAAGAGAGAATATGATGATGATTACGTGTTTGTGAATTGAGGATTATAAAAATGGATGCAGGTGGGCTTGTTGAATGTAGATGGATACTACAATTCATTGTTGTCATTCATAGATAAAGCTGTGGACGAAGGCTTCGTCACTCCTGCTGCCCGTCACATCATCGTCTCTGCTCAGACTGCCCAAGACCTCATGTGCAAGCTTGAGGTAGTGTATGCTCTTGCCTTTGTCGGGTTCTTAGATTGCCTCCACGTGGCTCACGCGAACCTTCACCCGTGGGCCCACTGTCATTTGGTCAAACTCATCTCAGCCGTTCCTTGTTTTGACCCCCCGCAGGAGTACCAGCCCAAGCACCGTGACGAGGCCGCCAAGCTCAGCTGGGAGATGGAGCAACACCTGGTTCACTCGCAAACCGCCATCTCCGACATCTATCGTTGACCCCCCCGGGCGCCTCTCTCTCTCTCTCTCTCAACCCTCTGTTCATTAACCTCCACAAATCTGGTCTAATCCTTGAACCTATAAAACACAATCTTGTAGAAGCCTGCTTCGTTACAGTTCGCATTAGGTTTTAGTTTCTTCTTGCTTAGTTAATCACGATTAACTGTGTAGTTTTTCTTTCTTCCTTTTTTCTGTATTCCAGATGAGACGGTGTAGTATTATTATTTTTTAATATAATTATGACTTAACCGTGCACTTATCTGACAAGAAATGGATGGGCGATTGAGAGAGATGGAAGGCATTGTTTGTAAAGTCAAGGGATTGTGTGGGCCATAGCGTCGGTGATCATTGTTAATTTAATTTGGTTATGATAAATTATTTGGGTTAATTAAAACTAGAATGACTAGCTAGCCAACCAAGAAGATGGGTTTGTTAAATACAGCTCTCCATCAGAAGAGGTTTGATTTGGATGGAAAAGGACGGAGGCAATAATTATTAAAACGAACAAAATTAGAAAGGAAAAATTCTGATAATGTTGACATGATCATGAACTGCCCATATTAGTTCTACTTGTTCTGGTTGGTGAGGGACCATACTCTATATTCACTCGTAACCTCGTCACGTGTCTCTGTGTCTGCACAACCCAACCCAACTCTGGTTAAGCTTAAATTGGTTCACACATTACATTTTTGTACTGTGTGTAGATATTTCTAGTCGATCCCCCTATATGTTCTTTTATTTTTCAAGTTTGGGATTTTATAATTTCCCAATTCCGAGTCAGTGGCATCCTAATATTCACAATATTTGTGGACACAA
>JANTPZ010001729.1:0-19353 GCA_025593235.1 Vachellia pachyceras | reverse complement strand
GTTTCAAATGCAAAGGGTTAACTAAAGGAACAGAAAAAAGGAATGAAAAGAAAAGGCAAAGTTTTAACGAACTCTAAAGCAATTTATTAATTTTGTCCTTTATTGTCACTTATTACATGCATTTGAAAGTGATGCTATTAGATTTCAGTAATTAAGTTTACTTGTTTTATTGATGATCCTGTAGCGGTAAGTCAGGATATGGATTAAGGATGAAATTGGGTCATTACGAAGAACAAATAAGGGAAGGTGGATGGTAACATATCATCGTATAACTACTTTTATAACGTAATTTACGGTCTATAAAATAAAATATTATAGTAATTTTATTTTGATTTACGTAAATGATACTTTTGTATTGCTAATCAAAATATGGCATATAAATGGTCACTCATGTGGACGGGAAAAACACGCAATAAAAACAACTAAGAAAAGAACATGCATATATATTGAGAAAACAAATGAAGGTCGCTTACAATATCACTCGTCAAATGAACACACTTGGGTCAAAATAAAGTCAACAAAGTAATGAAGGAAGAGAAGCAAAAACAACTGAATTATTATTATAATCGCAAAAGCCTAATATTAATTAAATGAATTTAATTAGTTGACCCTCCTGCAGTTTTTCCTGATTTCGCCCTGAGAGCCAGTGAGGGGAGAGATGTCACCCATCTTGATCATGGCTTGAACGAAGTCCTGAGAGAAGGATATGGGGTCGGCGCTGTAGCCCTGCACGATGGAGTCGGCGGATCCGCCATTGAAGAGCTCCTGATCAGAGTGAAGAAGCCCTTTCTTCTGAACCAGGTTCTTGAAGTAGCTGTTGTCGAAGTACGTGGGGCTCTGCAAATCAAGAGGCGCCAGATTGTTGTCCCCAGAACCCGACACCCTAGGGCAGTTCGTTTGCCTCGTGCGAGCCAGAACACGGTCTATGTTGCTTTCGTTGTATATATGAGCCCTGAAGTTGGTGCACCTCGCTTGCCCAATCGTGTGCCCACCTAAGAAACAACAGTTGAATCAAATATATATGTGTGAATGTTGGAAGAAAGTGAAGATAAATGAAAATAATGATGGTGGAAAAAGGAAGGGGATCGGAAATACACACACACACACCAGAGAGAACGACCAAGTCCCTGGTGGAGAGACCGAGCGAGGAGAATCTGGAGATGAGTTGGTTGAGGTTAGAGGACGGTGCAGGGATGCCGTTGTTTGCGGCCGAGAGGCTGGTGGTTCTGGCGTCTCTTCTTCCGAGATTCACGTCCCAGTATGGCCCTCCAAGCTGAAATTATCAAGTTTCAACACACAGTATATATCACTTGTTGGCAAGTGAGGATTATTATTATTGAACAGAGACAGAGAAAGAAAGAGAGCAGACAAGGTGGACGGAGTCTCTGGCGGCGACGGCGAGGATGTCAGCGCAGGAGACAACGTCGGGGCACGCTTCCTCGACGGCCGACTTGATGGCGTCGATGACTTCGAAGCCGCGAGCTGAGTTCTTGTTGGGCACAGCACCCTTCTCTCCCTTGAACTTGGATGTGTCATCAAGAAGAACTGAACCATCACATCCCTTCATATTTATGCCAAACAACACTTAGTTACTGGCTAGCTTCAATAACTTGTACTCGAAGCATCTTGTTTACCGTAAAGTTTAAAAGTTAATCAAAAAACAGAGTAACAAAAAAATGTGCAGAAGAATTATTACATTGACAAAGCAGTCATGGAAGAACAAGCGAAGGAGAGAAGCTCCCATACGTGCTTCCTTGGCAATGGCGGCATGCACAGCCTGGTTCACAATGTACGGAAGGTGAGGGCAAGAGGTGTAGTAAAAGTTCGGAGAAAGCTGGGCCTTCACAGTACTACTCCCCAAGAGGAGAACCACCACAAGCAGATGAGCACAATTCATTATTGATCTCCACGAACCCATGATCTCTACTACTAACAATGATCAACGGAGAGATATACGGCCGGGGGGGTGTTTGTGGGTGTGATGTGAATGATGGCTTGTGAGAGTTCTGTGCGTGCAGTGGAGGGGCATATAACTATAAATAGAGATGGATGAGAGCATGGGGTTTGAAACTTTGGGAGGGGTGAGATCTCAAGGTAGTTTGGGTCGGCAGGTGACCTAACACGTAGACAAACAAGTGCATGGGTGAGTATGGAGGAATATTTCCGAGTTTCAAAAAGTAGTTTACGCTGTTTCATACTTACACAATCATTATACTAAATTGTACCAGAAGGGGTGTGTGTGTGAGCTTTTAATTTGAGGAAAACTGAGAACCCGTGTGTACTGTTGTTCATTTGAAGCGAAGTTGCCGGTAGATAGTGCATATTTGTCAAAGGTTGGACGGCCCCACTCTCTTAAAGCTTTATACGATCGTTATTTCAGAATATTTTCAGAAAATCACAGAGGGTTTATGTTAAAGACTAGATGTAGTGGTATATTATCTCTCCTTATGTGCGATACATGGAGCAGATCAGATCAGATCAATGGTTAAAGATATAATATTATATAAAGAATGAAGGCGAAATTTGACTGGCTCTTTAGAGGTTCTAGAAATGACAAAAAGCAGAAGCATGAAGGAGGATTCCTGGGCATTGACTTAGTTTAATCCTTTGATGATATATACAAGCAAACAAAATTTGGTAAGTAAGCTTTTTGTAAAGAGGGTGGGAATATTAATTATGTGCTGGCATTTGAAGCAACGCGTGGTTTATTTTAAGGGATAAAAAATTGGAACGACTCAGCAAGACAACAACCACCCTCTGTGCGATCAGAGTCAGCTCTTTTTCAAGTGCCTGCATCAATCATATAATTTAAGCTCAAGTCTCAACCCAACTGAGGAAACTTCTTATGTATGCTTGTATGTGTGTGTGTGTGTGTGTGAGCAGATATATGATTAGAAATAATTTGAATATATCATTTTTTCCCATACCTAAACTTTTTATCCATGAGAGTACAAACAGAGATGGAACTCGCAAGGAAGATCAAGTTGAAAAACTCAATGTTAACCAACATTGGTTGTTTATGATCGATAGAAGAGGGTCCAACCCAAGTTTTGAAGGTAGAAAACATTTTTAGAAGAAATATCCAACATCGGTTGGTTCAGATGTTCATTTAGACCTGTTTGAATATATGACATGGTCAAGTAGCCATGTTAAAAAGGTGTGCAAATATCGACACTCATTATTATATCTGATTCTTAATATATATTTCAATTAACTATTTTTAATGAGATTAAATAAATTAAATAACTGATATATTTATCATTTTTTTCAAAACTAATTTATTTAATTTGTAAATTAATATATAATTTAATGATATATATATAACCATTTTAGAACATATTTAATCAATTAATCTCCCAAAAAAAGTCATGTGATGCTTATATTAAAAATAAAAGATAATATGATAGTACCCTAGAACAAAGATAATTTTGCGCTAGCTTCCAAAACTGCAGTCATCAACATGCAACTCTTATGTATGTATGAATACGGATATTTCCCTAACTGACCTCAGAGACTTACAAATGATAGAAGGCATTATTTGTGTAAATGATGCACTCCCTCCCATACTAAATATAAATGAGACTTCGTTTACGATTAAATTAAGCCATAAATTAAGAATTAGGATTGAACAGAGTAACTTTGTATTATTAATAATTATTCACTACCACTTTGAAACAGCTAGGTGATGGTGCGAGTTGGGTATGTAAACGTAGTACCATGGGAGTAGGTAGTACTAATCAGGATCGAAATTAAATCTAGAACAAAGGAGAAAGGCATGTCACTGTTTTTAATTTGTAGACGTTCTTTTGTCTGTCCAATTTTGACCTTGCTCACCTCCAATCCCACATTTATACTTTTAAAAGCTCTCGATGTGTGCTTTGGCTGTGTCAAAAGGAGCAGTTGAGCTTAGCATTTTTTTAAAAACAATAAAAATGAATGTGAATACTTATTTTCTGTCTCCTTGTCAAATTTGCTAGTAGTTGGAGACAGAGGCATTCGTTATCCTTGGGATTGAAAACAACACAAAGTCGTACAAGCAACCCTACGCACATAGATACACCTATTTCTTTAATACATATGTTTAAATCTGCCATTCGCATCAGTATCGCAAAATTAGTTTTGTTAGATAGCCCAACAGACTAATACATATTTAATCTGTGGAAATCTTTAAACTGAATTACTTTTTTAGGATTTAGGGATGATCATTTTTCAATTGCCATGAAGCATGCATGCCCCTAATTACTAAGTACTGTTGAATCGGTTTTTTTTTGGGGATCCAGTTGATGTTAATGTTATGTTCTGGCATACAAAATAAATCTCGATGGGATTTATTTCACTGTTATCAATTTGAGTATATGGGTTTCTACTTGAGAATTTAAAATTTTCAAGTTTACGCATCTGTCAACCACTCCTTCAAACCCTTCAATCTACAATACCTAAAAAGATATAAATATTAGAAACAATACAATACCTTTTTCACTTAAAATATCTATATATATATATATATCATTCTACGCTTTTTTATCTTTCTAGAAGAGTCAAGTTAATTTTAGATTTGTGATTTCACCTTGTAGATTCCTTGTATCTTGGATTGAAAAAAATGTTGGCTAGTTGTAACCAATTCCCATTTTATCTTGGTTGTAATGCGTTCTTAAGTAACAAAGTTTTATTTGGTCAAAGAAGCGATGCTAATCTCTTAATTTTTCATGCAAGTGCATCGGCCATATCTAACTAGGAAGAATGATGAGCTGAAAGAAAAGGTATTTGTTTCCGTTTAAGAAAAATAAATAAATTAAGGAGATTTGTTGGAATTTATGTTTTTAGATCTGCTTACTTGTGTTGTGTAAATTACGGTACCATTTAGAAAATGTTGGTGAATGCAAGTTGAATGATTACTGGTGGCCCAAAAATTTGGACAAAATGACTCTTTGACATCATTTTAGGCCTTAGGGAGACAAACTAACGAGAGAGGTCGACATCCAATTTAAGAAATGATTATTAAAAATAACAATTGCAACTTCATAAACATCTTTATTTATTGTGATTAATAGCCGGAGATTTCTCTTTATATGGGTATAAATATTTTCACAATATCTAAGGATACGTTCACTATGATATTTCTAAAAAAACGTATGTAAAATTCCGTGAAGGGGGAGTTGATAATTGCTCCATCCAAATCACCTGGAGAAAGCTTATAGTAGACTGGAATAGGCTTTATCAAAGACACTCTTCAAGCCTCAGGCAAAACAGTGTTATCTGCTTTGCCCACGTACTACATGCAAACTATGTTGTTACCAAAACACATTGTACATGATTTGGAAAAGCAAAGTAGAGGCTTCTTATGGGTGGACTCTGAGGGGCAGCATAAACTACATCTGTTATCATGGAATCAAGTACTGCAAGCAAAGAAGGAAGGGGGCCAAGAATTAAGGATCTGATGAAACAAAATAAAGCTTACATTATGAAGCTCTGTAGAGGCCTTATATGTAAACAAGATACTTTGTGGGTTCAACTCTCCGAACAAAGTATAACTGTGATCCAAACAAGATGCCTCATGTGGTGAAAAAACAGGGTACTTCTCTCACTTGGAGAGGAACCTGTAAAGTTTGGAAGAGGTTCACGAAAGGAATTGGAAGGAAAATTTTCAAGTGGTGTAACTTTTTTTTTTTGTTTGATAATTGCGGTAGGAGGAAAATAGACCTCTGATTGATCTCATCTCGGGTCATGAGGATAGAATTGATAAAAATGAATGTGTGATTGATTATGTCCTAGAAAAAGGATAATGGAGGGAAGATGAGTATGTTGTTTCCGTAGCACATCATTAACCATATCACTTGTGCACAACCCTCAAGGGAAGAGAGAGGAGAGGACAAAATATATTGGAGACCATCTATTGATGGTTATATTTCTATTAAATATGCTTATCATTTTCTTTTCGCAGGTACACAGACTGACGGAGACGCCATTTGGAAGATTATCTGGAGATGGTCCAGGTCATTTGAGAATGAGATGAGGCTTGGAGTTGGATGTGGCTTGCCCTTATGGCTATGAACGAGAGGAAGATATTATGTACCTTCTTAGGATTGTCCACAGGCTGAAGATTTTTGGAAGGTTGTGGTTCACCTTCGCAAATGGGATAATTTCTGCCCACTCCAAGGAGCATAGTGGTTAGATGGAATCTTTGAAGAGACCATGGTAGACAACAACTAGGGAAAATATCATGAGCATTTCTCTTTGGGTACTTTTGCTGGGATATATGGGTATCATGATGTAGGAAACTCTTTAGAGAGGATGACAATCATTGGCAACACAATGCAAAGTCCTCTTTTTTTTTTTTTAAAGCATGCTCAAACCATAACATGCTTCATGGGTGTGCCCTTAAAATGAAAAGAATCACTGAACTTCCGCCAGATCAAGTAACAGAAGGTGGTGTTCAACTAGCAGTAGATGGTTTAGTCTTAGTAGATGGCAAGAGTGGATTTGGAGGATACATTAAAGATCACTAAGATAGATGGGTTTGTGGTTTTAGCTGCCAGCCGACTAATATGTTCTCCCTGTAGTTGAGGAAATGATCGGGTTCATTCAAGGCCTTAGCTTGTGCTGTTATTTTATGATCATTTTCTTTTCCCCAAGGGAATGTGACTCTAAGTACCCCTTTTAAGGACGTAGTTGATGACTTTAGACTTGTTATTTATAGAGATTGAAAAGTGGTGATCACCCATACTTTTAGAGAGGTGATACCCACCGTTCATCAATTAGCTAAACACTCACATAGGACAGATCAGAATTTTGTGTTTTGATCAATTCCCACCTTTTATTAGAGAGGAGGTTTTGATGAAAGCATAGATACTAGTTAGATTTTTTGTATGTTATGTTGTGATAGGTTTTAATGTTTTAAGTAATGAAATCCAGTTACTACTAAATACAAATCACCCGATTAGTCAAGTAGCGTGAAGTGGTAAATCTATTATCTGGAAAAAAAAATAAAGAAAAAACTTCCAATTTTCTTTTGTTAAATATAGTATTTTGGACTTGTATATAAAAGCCAGCTGCCTGATCAATTCCCGTTAATCATGCATATGTTGAAAGTGAGTTACCTGGAAGATCAGTTCCATAATTCAAAATATGTTTAGTCTAAATCAAGTGTGTAAAGAATCTCCGATCCCTGTTCATTTCTAAAACGTAAAAAAAATTATTTAAAATGATGTATGATGAAATATATTCATCGTATAGTTTCATCTATGGAATTCTTTGAAAAATGGTTGAGGAAGACATAATATAACACTCAATGAACCCATTCAAAAAAATCATTTGATCTGATTAACAATATATCCAAAGTTTTATTTTCTTTTTTTGAACATATATATACACACGTACGTTTTGATAGACTAATATCTTATTGTCCATATAACCAATCACAGCCGGTAAAACAAGAATTGCATGTTGTTCTTGTCGTTGGATGCCTTGTACCAATGAATGTATGGTTCAAAAATAATGTTGAAGGAACTTTTATTACCGTTTAGAAGTCGTTGGAAAGAGTTGCGATTGGCTTCTAAAATGGTAACATAAGGTCCTACCAAAGTTCATCATCACATTCGTTTGACGATGCCTTTTTAATCAATCAATCAACGACAAAAAATTCAAAGCATGTATCACCATCCCTACGTGGCTTTCAACACCAGAATAAAGCTGAGTGTCACCATAATTAAGTCCTAGTAGTGACTTTTTAGGATGAGCGAGGCTTGTATACAGCAGGATGCCATAGAAACTTTTGGTATTCCATGAGAGAGTTTTCTCTTCTATTGAAATTGATCAATTACACAGCGACGTTTTTGCCCTAGCTGTATGTGAGAGACTGAGAAATTGACGTACGCCTTCTTACATCATTTTAATTTGGAATGATATATTGATCGATCGGTTTCACGTTGTGGAAACTGGTTCATTATTTCAAAGTTATTCCCTTTCATCACGCTCCATATTTCTACTCCCAAGTCATAAAGATTAGATACGCTTTAATTACGTTAAAACAATTTAGTCAAAAAACGCCATGTGCACCTCGCCGGCCTCTCACTGCATGCCTTTTCTTTCAATTAATTAGTCTTTTTATTGATTAAAGTGGCCTGGTTAGACGATCTACATTATACTTTAGTGCTCACACACACACACTCCCTCGGTTCCTCTGGATAATTAATTTCCAGATATAAAAAAAATTAACTGAGTTGGTTATTCTTTACAAACGTAGGTGGATTTCCCTAAGATTCCCTCTTTTTAATTTTCATAATTACCCCGAGATCGAACACTTCATTTCTCTTAATATATGCAATTAATATGAATACTTTTAAAAATATAAATTTTAAAGAGAATACATATTGAAATCTCATATTTAAGATGAAATTCAACCTTTAGTTAGCTTTTATATTAAAATTTGGATTAAGTATTGTTGTGGGTGATGAAAGCAATCCTACACGAATCATATGGTGCTATTTATAAAGTTCCATTCAACATATTTCACACAAACAAAAAAACTTTAAACTTCATTAAACCTGCCTTAAAATTTAACAACTTTCTAATTTTATTTCAATTTAATATACATTATAGTTAATGAGAACAAAGTCATCACAACAAATAAATATAAGATTGAACAAATCATATGAATAAGTTAACGATATGACTTATAAATATGATTGAAAATTTCTTCCCTCTACCCTGTTAACAGGACATGGGTACTAGTTGTTTTTCTTAAAGTGATAGTAATTTATGGTCAAGCTTAACAGATATTAAATTTTAAATTTATCAGTCTACACATGAAATGTGAAAATCATAAACTGCACTTTATGGCATAATGTTTTGCTATTATATTGATATGAGATCCTCAAGTCTAGTGGCACGAGATGCGCCTGTTGTTTTATTTGTTGCTAATCTTTTTGTGAGTTGACGACTAAGTGAAATACTTGTTGTGCCACTCTTGTGATGTTGACTAGTTTAAGTATGAATTAGGATAGGGTCATTATCGTGGCCGACATTGAAATTAACTTGTCAACAAGGATGAAAGGAAATTGGACAAGGGCATTGACTCAAGCAGAACAACATAAAATTAAGACATACTCTACTACTATTTCTTAACAACCTATTAATTTATTTCTCTTTATATTTGATCTAAATAATATTTTTAGACTAACAACCTATTAATTTATTGCTCTTTATATTTGATCTAAATAATATTTTTAGACTTGATCACTTCCAATGATTGACTGATTTTTGGGAGAATTGGGGATAAATCCCCAATTGACAAATTAATCGGAGAATGAAATTTGCATAATGTAGAAATTCAGTTGTATTTGCATAATGTGAAAATTCAGTTACATATCGTGAAAGGTAATTACATAATATAAATGTAAGTTACATGGAAACTTAGTTGCATAAAATTTTCTAAAAATGCAAATGCAACTGAACTTCCATATTATGCAATTGACCTTCCACAATATATAAATGAACTTCCATATTATACAAATGCAACTGACATTTCACATTATACAGTTCTCATTTTCCAATTAATTTGTCAATTGAGGATTTATCTCCAATTCCCCCGATCTTATTCAATCTTTATTTGACATTGTTATATTAGGTTCATGGGAGGTTAGCATGGAAGCCCAATCACTGAACAGGGAAATGCAGGTTTGGAATAATGTTAATGGTGGTACAAAGTCTCCAATTGGCCAACAAAGGTTGGTTTACTTGCTAAGGAGTTTACTCATAGCTTACAAAATCTTGAGTTCAAATTCTGCTGCCGATCTGATTACTTTATTGTCCAACTCACCTAAATTTTTTTACAGAAAAAAGCCTCCAATTGCATAATTACCATGGCTTTTTTATTGGCACATGTATCATTCTATTAGGTAATTTTGTTTAATACATTGTTGAATATTAAATATAGGTACTTTTCCTAGTGAGGATTTAAAAACTAAATCTTTTTGTTAGGCTTAATTCAGATGGTGCTTACCACTACTTCTTGTTCTTAATACATGAGTCATTTGACTTTTTTGAAATATTTTGAAAGTTAAATAAATTACTTAATTACAATATATATTATAAAATACTTATGTGTATCATTAAATTATAAATCGATTTATAATCTAATCATCAGTTTATATACTATGATAAATATATCAGTTAATTAGCTTCCTTAATCTCTCTTAAAAGGTTAACTAGATCTTATATTAAGGATTGAGTGGTTTATGGGTTTTAATTATTTCTAGTCACATATATCCTTCCACTATAGGCAATCCTGCTTGAGACAATGTTGGATACTAATTGTGGGTATCTTTTTCAGTGGGGATTTGAATCTTAGTTATTCATATTGTTACAAATTAACTCATTTCACGATGCCTAATATGGTTTGTACTGTGGACAACTATGGAAAAAGCCATCGTTAAATAGCTATTTTCCATCAGAAAATTTCTATTTAGCTACAGAAAATATTAGCGACCTTTGTTTTAGTGACGAAAAATTCCTATTTAATGATAGATTTTCCGTCACTAAATGGTATTTTTCTGGTAGTGATCTTTTTTTTTTGTTGATAAAAGAAAGAGAGCGCAAAGGCTCAAAATAAAGGCTAGGAATTTAATCCCAAAGTGTCATCTAAGCACATAGTCCACAAATGAGATGGGCACAAACTATAAACATTACTTGAAGTTATACCCTCCTTTGTGAGAACATCAGCTAGGATATTTGTTCCCTAGGAACAAACTTAATAATCAAATCCCAATTCTTCCCCATGAACTCCTTCATTCCAGCACATAGCAGATCGCCACCAGAAACTGATCAGTCTTCATAAAGCACATCAATCACTTCCTTTGCATCAGATTCAATAATCACCTTTGTGAAACCAAGTTCATAAGCCAGTTGCATCCCTTTATAGATAGCCCACTCTTCAGCCATATAAGCTTCACAACCCCTAAGGTTTTGTGAATCCCAAAATCCATGTTCCCATGTAATCTCCTATAATACCCCCACACCCTGCGTTCAAGGAAGAATGAGATAAGGTGCCATCTACATTTACCTTAATCTAGCCATACTCTGGCGGAGTCCAGTAAGTGTTACTGTGATCCTCCAAATTTGCTGTCAATTCCAAAATATCAATGCACTGGACATAATGCTTCCATGAGGCTAGAAGGGTACTGAAAGGCTCATCTGGTTTGTTGAAGTTGTTGTAAAAAATCTCATTGTTTCTCCAATTCCACAATTGGTTTTGACACCTAGGTTCCTTTTGAAATTAATACCCAACCAATCATACATATAGCAGGAGAAAAATTGAGATAGATGTGTTGGTTGCACTGTCTTGGTCCATAATTTCTTTGCATACAAACAATCACGCAGAACATGCATAGCATCCTCTACCTCATCATGACAATATGGACACATCGATGAACCATTTGACCATTTGTGCCTCCAAGCATTGGTTTGTAATCTGTCATGGCAAGCCATGCAAGTTTAGCACCAAAGGCAGAGTTTAGTGCTTGCAATCTTCTAAAGCCCAATCCCCTATGAATCTTTGGTTGAGTAATAATTTCCCATCGAACAGGATGAACACCTCTACCAGTCTGAGAGCCCCATATAAAACTTCTATGTAACTTCTCAAGTTCACCACATGTAGTCATCGGGATCTTCGCTACCTGCATTGGATAAATCGGACAAGAGCTGAGAATTGATCTAGCCAATATAATTCTGCCAGCTGTGGATAGACTGCTATCTTTCCATGCAGTTATAGCTTGGACCTTATCTTGTCAATAATGTATTGAAAAGTTTCAATGGGTCTTCTTTTCCTATTTAAAGGAAAACCAAAATATTTTCATATATCAGCTGAAGCTTTCATCTCAGATACTACTTCTATTTTCCTTCTCATATTGGTTGGCACCTTCTTGGAGAAAAAGATTGACGCCTTCTCCTTGCTCACCTTTGCTCCTGAACACATACAGAATTTCTGAAGACACTACATCATAATTAAGGCTTGCTGTTCATTTGATTCTCCAAATAACAAGAGATTGTCTGCAAACATAAGGTGAGAGATGCCGAGACCCTCTTTAGTTATCCAAATAAGCTTCCATCTATTTGTCTCCACTGCATCCGTAATTATATGTGACAGCTTTTCCATGTATAGCACAAATAAAAAGGGGGAAATGGGATCCCCTTGCCGTAAACCCCTCCTTGAAGTAAAAAAATGAGTTTGCTCCCTATTCCATAAAACATTATAGGTAGCTGAGGTGATACACCTCATTAACAGACCAATGAAGTCCTCCTCCATTCCAACCTCCTGCAGAATCTTCTTCATAAAGTTCCAATTGACCCTATCATAAGCTTTCTAAAGGTCAATTTTCATAGCAAAAAACCCTTTCTTCCCTCATTTTCTCTTCATAGTATGAAGAACCTCTTGTCCTATAATAATGTTATCTTGTATATGTCTACCAGGTACAAACCCAGCTTGGAATGGTGATACCAACTCATTCATTAAGGGCTTCATTCTCCTTGCTACAATTTTTGTTATGACTGGACATAATGATATAGGACGAAAGTGTTCAACTTTCTCTGGTCTTTCACATTTAGGAATAAGGCTAATTAAAGTCTTGTTAGCCCTAGGGATCTCAACTCCTTCCTCATAGGCTTGCTTTATAAAGGTAATACCGAAGGACCTACTATTTCCCAATTCTTCTGAAAAAAGATGGGAGGAAAGCCATCATACCCAGGGGCTTTGTAAGGTCCCATGGCAAATATTGCTTCTTTTATTTCTGTATCACTTGGTATCATACCCAAATGCTTTATCCTCACCTCATCAGTTATAGGAAAAGTGCAGTTGTTTTAAGTGGGATGATATCTCCTTCCTCAACCTGAAACTGATTTTGAAAGTGATATGTTATCATTTTTTGAACATCCTCTTCCTTCTCTATCCACATTCCATTGGCATCCTTAAGGGCCTTAACAGTATTTCTCCTTCTCCTAGAATTTGGTTTCAAATAGTAGTACTTTGTATTTCTATCCCTTTGAGTTATCCATTCAGATCAGGATTTTTGAAACCACTTAATTTCTTCCAGTTTAAGGACTTCCTCAAGCTCTTTCTGAAGTTCAATCTCCAAATTGCAAAGGAATCTCAAACATTTTGAATTCTATCCAAACGAGCAAGTAATTTGGCCTTTCTTTTTTTCCACAAAGCTAAAAATATCTCTATTCCAACTTGGGAGCATCAACCTGAATTCTTCCATATTCATTTCCAGCTTAGCATCTTGTTTCCAATTAGAAGTCAGGAAGGATTTGAAATTTTTGTGGGTTAACCACATAGCTTCAAACATAAAGGCCTTCCTCTTGTGTCTCCCTTGATCATTCGAACCAAAAGAAAAAAGAAGGGGATTATGATCCAAAAAGATGGTACGGGGTAGGACTCTGAGAAAACAATATGGTAAAACAGATAGAAAATGAGTGTTAACTAAGGCCCTGTCTAACCTCTCATAACCCTTGAAAAATTACCATTTGAGGGCCCCTCCATATGTACTTAGGTCATATGGCTCCTATGTCAGTCAAATTGCACGCCATAATTCTCTCATTAAAGAGTTTCATGAGTGAAGGATTTCTTGTTGCACCTCCCACACATTCACTAGAAACGCTAATATCATTGAAATCTCCACAAACCACCCATGGGGTTGAGATAGATCCAAACATTGTTTCTAATTTTTCCCAGAGAGCCTGTCTTAAGTTGGAATGAGGAATGACATATACTGCAGTGATTGTAACAACAATACGATCCGCCATTTGACACTCACAGTGACAAAACTGTCTGTTTTCTTCAACAATTCTAACTGAAATTCTTTCTGAATTCCAAGCAGCAATGAGATCTCCTGATCTTCCTTTACTCGAAATATAGTTGACTTCATCAAATCCAAGCTTGTGAAAGGAAGACAGTTGAGCACCTTCAAAACATTTAGTCTCAAAGAGGAATATTAAATTGGGTTTAGGTCCATTAAGGAGCATTTTTAAATTCCTAAGTAACCTTTTCCCACCTACACCTCTTATATTCCAATAGAGAAAGTTCTCCTTAAATTGGAGATAAAGAGTATGGCCGTTCAATTGCAACAAGCTCAAGCTTATTGAGTCTCTGGGACAAAAGATCCCCCTCCTCTCCCATACTTCTATGCTGAGGAGGTTGGCTATCCTGGTCCAGCCCAATATCCCTTCCACTGTGGTCTAGGTTGTCTTCCATAAGATCCTCAGGCTCATCTGGGCCTAAATGCTATAACTAGCCCAATTGAGCTTCTCTATTGTTCCCTTGCCTGACTTTCTCATTTCTTGTCGTATCCCCTTCTATCATAATATCCTCACCCTACTCATTTCACCCATTGTAAGCAGCAACATTTTACGTTCCTGTTGTATGACAATGCGTTCCTCCCTCACCTTCTTCTCTATCCTCCTCGATGTGTTCCTCTGCTGTACTTTCTCAGCAAATGCGTTTTCCACAACCTCATTTTTTCCTACCTCAGTATTGCTACGCCTTTCCTCCTTGTTAATTCTCTGTCGTCCTTCTGTACGGTTTTGCAGAGTTCGTTGCTTTATGACCCTACCCCTCCTTCTCATTGCATTGCCCACCTTATCCGTCATTACAGTAGACTCCTCTGGATTATCCTCGTTAACCATAACCACCTCACTTAAAACATTAAATTTGGAGCCTAATCCCAATGGACCAGGATGAATTCCGTTCACATAGCGGCATTTCTCAACAACTCGCCACTAATCCATAACCAACTCCTGATTTTGCACATCTATGTGTTGCTCACATTTTCCAGTAGCTTCATCGCTCCCTCATTAGCATTCTTTAAAGATGCTATCGGTGGACATGTCTCTTGTCTGTGACCATAGACTCCACATTTAGTACACAATAAATGCAAGCCTTCATACTCCAGATAATGATCTTCCCCATCCAAGTTGGAGTCAGACATAAGCTGTTTGTCCAGCTCCACTAAGACGCAGATTCTGGCAAAATGTCCACGCAATTGACAGGATGTATTCATATCTACCTTGAGTGTAGTGCCAATTCTGTTTCCGATGAATGTTAACTCTTCCTCATCATAATATTCCATTGGTATTTTTGGAATTCGGACCCATATTGCTACCTTGTTGATCACTGCTTTGTGTGGTTTAAAGCCAGGTTCCCACGGTTGAATTGTTAGATAGTGATCAAATATCAGACAAGGGCCTTCTGTCATTGGTCTGATAAAATCTTCCTTACTAGAAAACTTCACCACAAAATATCCATTACCAATATTGATTACATTGATAATTCCCTTCCTCGCCCACACACTTTGAAGCCTCTGGAATAACACCTTGTATCCTATCTGTCTCCCCAGCAATTTAACGATCAATGCCGTATTCCAGGCCTTATAAAGCTTTTTATTCATCCTCTCTAAAAATGTGAATGTGGGGAAATTCCTATGGGGGTCTTCAACCGTTATACAAACTGGTTCCATAGTCTTTGCATCTTTGCCTCCTGATGATTTTTCAAACAAGGTATCCTTAGAGAGCATTTCCTCCTCAATCTGATCCATATTGGTTTCCTCTCTTCGAACACCTTTCAATTTGTCAATGAAGGAAGATGCCCTATCCTTATATATACTGGGCTCAGTCCCCAGTAAAGGCCAGTTTCCCTGTAATACATTCCCTTCCATGTGCTTACTATCATTCTTAACCTTCTTAGAACTTCGAACCAGTAGATCATCTTCCTCACTAGATGGAGGGGCGAGCGACGCCTGCTTACCAGAGCTCATTCCCTTCAGGTTCCTTTTGAGAAGCTGTTTTGAACAGCTGATGAGAGACGTCTGGTAGTGATCTTAGTTAGTCATATTGTTAAGAATTAACTCATTTCACGGTGCCCAATTTGGTTTGTACTGTAGACAACTTGGGCCAAAATTTGGGCAGGCCATTTTAGAACTCGGTTGGTTGCCATTAGTTAAAGGCTTTGCATTTGCTGGTATGTTGAGAGAGCATCAATCATTAATGTGATTGCATGTAACTGAATGGGCCCAACCTTAGGGAGGATTTGGGCTATCTATGTGGCCTGTTTGCATAAGCCCAAGTTGGTACTTGATTTCCCGCCGCTTCTCACTCCCAAGTGGGTACTCCCACTCTTCGGCCGCCCACTGCTTCATACTGATTCAATACATGAACAAACTTTCCCATGTGCTTCTGATCATTTTTTTTTAATTATTTTTACATTCCCTTCTAATTTTTATGTTGATGTTTATAGCGATGAATCATCGAAGAGACGTTAAGATTCATTCCGATTAAGCTCCCTTCCAATAAATCTGGGAGTTCTTCTCCGATACAGGGAAATGATTCAGTTCCAGAGTGAAATTAAATCTAAATAATCAGAATATCACTAAAATGGTCTCCGCCCTTATCTCATCCAAAGGCTTTGACCTGGTTAAGGAATTTACCAAAAGATAGCACGTTTATGTGAATAAACAGTGTAAAGGGGATGAGATGGTAAAGTGCAATATATATTTCTCAGTGCATAATTCATGTACATATATAGACACCTGACTCCACATCAAGCATACACTCACGCGTGTCCAGGCACAATAGTTGGAACAATACAGTAACAAACCTAACAGTGTAACAATGACAGCTGGCTATAACTATATTCTAACAGTTTAATCATTCGAACGGCTTTGGATAACATGCGAGGGCACCTACCTTTTCGAAATCATAAGCTGATCTGCAATCGAACGTTGTTAAAATATGGGAAGACAGAAGATATTTTCTATTATTAAATCTGCCGGGCTGAGGTGTAGATGCAATGAACTGTGGTGAAAGTAAAGGACCTACCAAAACAGTTCCTATGTTATTAATTCTCTTCGAGATGATACAACGTTTAAACTTACTGTCATTTTAGTTTTGTTTTCTTAATTTGTGTGTGTAATACTGTAATCTCTCAATTTAAAACAACTGATTTTAGCCTCTTCTAAAGTATACACATTTGAACTAATTAGATCCTATGTTATCATTTTGTACAGAATCATAATTAGGTCCCAACTAAAGAATGTATTATCTAACAAGTGTTAAGAACTTGTCAAAGTCTTTTTCACTTATCATTGATAAATCATTAGGAAGTATTGACAAGTCTTTTGGGACTTATAAGATATTATGTCTCTCGGTTGGAATCTAATTGTGATTTAATCTTATTTTTTTTTTCCTTTAAGCACATGTATCATTCTACTAAAGACGGTTTCATTTGACGCACCTACAAATATTAAGTAGGTCACATCTTCGTATTCAAATCATGTACTCATAAGTTAACCCTTTCTTCCTGTCATACCCAACCTAATTGATATATGTTATTACTTGTTAGTACAAAAAAAAAGGAAAAGACGAAAGAACCAAACAAAGCAGGGTATTTGAGAAACCATATATCAAATGTATGTACCGGCTGCTTCTGGTGGCTGACCCACATGAAACCTGAAAACAGGCGAAGGGAAGCCTCTGGTTTCAAGGCTTTGGATGTTCCCTCCCTCGGCATCAGAGTCTGAACCCAGGGGCCTTACTCTAAATCAAATCAGCTGTACAACCACCGCCCAATATCTCTCATCTCTGTTTCTATAAATCATCAACATTCCCACTCCAACAAACTCACTCCCATTGCCTCTCTTTCACAGTTTCATTCACAATCCCTCCAACACTTGAACCACAATGTCACTTCATTCATGGGTTTCTGAACACACGCTCGCTTCCATTGGTAAAGCCATCTCTCTTTCTTCTCTTTCTCTTTCTCTCCCCGTGAATACATACTTAATCATGGCGGTGTTAATTTGGAATTGCAGGGGCGTTATGGGCCACAGGAATAGGCGCATCCTTTCTCGCCAACTCTAGCAAAACCTCTGCCATGAAACCAAGTCTCCGACTTATTCATGCCAGGTAACACTAACATATTGGTGCGACTCGTATGTACGCATGCATGCTCTCTCAAGTTTCAACAACTCATTTCTCTGATGTAAATTAATTTTGGGCTGTTTTACTTCTGGACGAAGGATGCATGCTCAGGCATTAACATTGGCTGTGCTCTCTGGTGCTGCTGCTTATCACTCCTATGAGAATCATCGTCTTTCTTCTGATGGTCAATCCCCCAACCCACAGCAGGAGACTGCTCCTTCTGATTTTAGAAACTTCGTTGAATGGGAGGTCTTTTCTCCTTTATAATGAACATGCCAACTAATTAATCCAAGCCTCTATCTCATAATCGTCAAGTTATTAATGTATCGTTGTTGCTTTTGCTAAATCTCTCATCACTATAAGCTATCATTATTCTGTCTGCTTTGGACTATCCATATGTACTGAGAAGCCCCTTCATATATAATGCACATACAATCTTCTCTCTAGTTCCTGATCCTCCTCTGATTCTCTCTTCTTCAGCCTTGATAAGCGTTATTATCTAAATGGAACCTAATTAAGGATTGCACTGATACATTACCTTAATTACACCCTCCCAAAAAAAAATAATTCCCTGATACGTCAACTAAAAATATTCAAAATAAACTTAATGAAATGCCGTTTAAAAGCCCGGTGCCCGGTGGATCAAGAGAACATGTAAAACGCCATCTAATTCAATAAAGGTCTTCACCTATATCAACTTCTATATTTCAAAGTCACGTCGCCCAACTATTCTTAAACCACAAACATATAGAGTATGTTACTTCTAGTGTTTTTACAAATATTTTAGAGAAGTCTTAAACCGTTCATACTTGTGATTCTAGTGATGGACCCAAAGCTGGTTTGTTTTTCATTTGAAGCTCCCACTGAATCTCTTTCACCTCCACCGTTTCGCTCTTGTAAACATACTTACTTGATGCCCAAAGAAAAGCCAATAAGTTTGCAATTGAGATCACCAACAGGAACCCATAATAGTAATCCAAGTGGCAATAATTCAAGTTATCTCCAATCCAGCTCTTCCTCCCACCTTTTCCTGTAATCTTCGCAAAAATGGTCACCAGAAAGCTATTCAAGAAATTCCCAACACCGATCCCACTTGTGAAGAATGTTGTGCCAAGGCTCTGCAACTCATCTGGGGATTGGTCATAGAAGAACTCAAGCAATCCTATGGCGTTGAACACATCTGCTATTCCAATTAGAACATACTGAGGCAACAGCCAGAAAATGCTCATAGGGACTATGTCTTTTGGTCCTACTAACCCATGTGTGGTTATCACGTGCATTCTCTTAACTTCAACGACGTAGGCGATTGCAATGGCTATAATTTCGATGGAAAACCCAATTCCCAGCCTTTGAAGTAGTGTGATTCCTCTGGGATTTCCTGTTCTCTGG
>JANTPZ010001728.1:0-17793 GCA_025593235.1 Vachellia pachyceras | reverse complement strand
GAAGTAAAGGAAGAGGGAGATAGTGGGGCTGCGAAAATGGGCTGCACAAGCCACGTTTCCTGGTTGAAAATTCTATACTCGGGGAGAGAGAAGAGAGAGAGGCCCGCCGTATAAAGAGATGATAATTCTATATAAGAAAAATCAACGCGTTAAGTTTCATTTATTTTATTTTAAAAAAAAGTAAAAGTCAAATTTTATATTTGGGTTGTTCAGAGAGGTAGGAAAAAGGGTTTTGACCGTGAGTTACTTGTCCGACGTAATTATAAAAAATCTATAATAATTCTAAAATGGTATACTCCGTTAGGACTTGTTTGGTAGGATGGAAATGGTTAGATGGAAATGAAGATGAAACCCAATTCCATGGAGATGGCATGTTGGTAGAATAAATTTGTCAAAATTCCAATTTCACTAAAAATCATGGGGATGGCTTCCACCTCCTAAACTCAGTTTTCCAATTCTATATCACCACAACTAATTTTACCCTTGCCTCTCAGCCGACAACTAGAACAACGGGGAGCCAGCAAAATGAAATCCACCAGCACAATGGCATTCCAAAGGTGACAAGCCTCTTCCTCACCATCATCGTCATCACTGATCGAGCTTCTTTCACCGTCAGTGTCATCATCATCACTCACCGTCATCCAGGAGGATTTTTCAGCAAGCATTCCTTCTTTGTGTCAACCTCCGAGAACCTCGGCAAGCATTCCAATTTCCGGTAAGCATTCCTTCCTTGTGTGGATCTTCTCCATCATGGTTGACCTCTGTTGGCCGGCCATTTGCTTTCTGGGATGAAGAATGGGGTGTTGAGATGAAATTTTTAATTTTTAATTTAAAGGGTATTTTGGTGTTTTTAAATAAAAATTGAGTTCTATTTTCATGACATATCAAATGTACTTTCAAATTTCATATCCATCTTCATATCCATATCCATTTCATATCCACCAAAATCAATTCCAGTGTACTAAATGGGTCGTTAGTGATTTAGTCCAATTTATAAGGTTGAGAGATGAAATTTTTTTACTTATATCATTTAGATTTTTCTATAATTGTAAAATTTTATCCTTCATTTATTATTGTGTTGACTTTATTGTAATTTTTATGGTTGTTGCGATATATATTAAATATGGATAAAGTTAAAAAGTTGATAAATTTTAAGATACAATTAATAAAATTTAATGTTTTCCCTTTGTAAAACATGTGAAAGTGAATTATAAATAATATCATAAAATAAATATTTAAATAAAAATGCATTTATTTATAGGTAAGTGAAACGAAGTTGTTAAAAGATAAAAATAACATAATATTATTTATTACTAATCATATCATAAGTTTAGTGGGGGATTGGAGAAGGTCAATCCATCGACAAATGTTAACCAGACAAGTAACAACCGATTCTTTTTTTTTTTATTGATTCGTATGTATTCTTTTATTTAAAATAATTATGTTTAAAATATTGTAAAATATTAAATGTGAAACCTGATTTATTTACATTCCTTGTTGGATGAGGTTGGAATGTTGGATTTTAATAGCATGGAGAAGACTAAAAATTCTTTGTTGATAAAATTTTTCTTTTTTTTACATTGCTAAAATTATATATATTATATAATTTTACATCACGGCAAAAAAATTATGGAACAATATATTTTGTGTGGCTGGATTTTATTATATACAAAAAGAATATTGACAGTTGGTTCATTCATTTGACAAAAAAGCATGGTAAAATTACCCAGAGATCCCAAGCAACAAAACTAACCACAAAATGGTTCTAAAGATTCACAAAATTATGATAATGTCCCAGGAGTAGCTGCTTAGGTTGTTAATGAAGGCTAGTAAGGTTGTTATCAGCTACTCTTGGGACCTTATGGTAATTTTGTGAATCTTTAAGACCATTTTATTGTTAATTTTATTGCTTGGGACCTTTGGGTAATTTTGAGAGCATGGCTAAGTATACTTTTTGAATTTAAGTTTTGTGACATTAAGCATAAAATTACGTTTGTTGGGTCTATCTCTCTCTTTTTTTAACATACCTCAATTAATTAATTTTTTATTAAAAATAGAAAAAAATATACAAAAATTAATGAAAAGAACAAAATGTGAGTTTGTATATTTTATCTCCCTTAACACAAGAGTCATGTGATTTTTTAAGAAAATAAAGGTAGTCAAATATATTAGTTAAAAATACTAGTTTTGAATGTATCATCAAATCCAATATCACTTTAATTAAATTAGTTAGGAAAAATAATAAATATATGGATCATCATTATATTAAATTCTTTATATTCATTATGATATTTTTTTCAACCACATAGATCATATGTCCTATGAAAGTTTATATTTAAATGATAATATTTTAAAAATAGAATACAAAATGATGTGTGATTGGACGGTTTAATATATTAAATATAAAGAACTTGATCTAAATTTTTCTACTATATATAAATATTTAAAGCAACAAAAATTTACTTAAAAAAGTTAACTGATTCTTACATTAAATATAGAATTAGTATTTTATATTATTGTGATAACTTTTCAGTAATTTAGATTTTAAGAGTTTGAATTTTTATTATTAAAATAAAATACCTTTAAGCTGTGGATAAGGTTTGATGCACCAGGAAACCAAGCCCCGAACTCCAAATCAGTGGTGGGGCCCAATTCATTGAGGGGTGAGAGGGGAATGAGGGATGAGCTGTGGCGCATGATAGCGGCGTGAGCCTACTGATACGTGTCTAAACCCGAATCAGATCAATGATTGCAAAAATGGAGAATCACATGTAAATGTAATAGAAGTTGATTCAATGACTAGTCGTTTAGAATATAAAACTTAAAGATGGATTTTGCAAGTATTTATTTAGGATCTGTTTATCATTACTTCCTGAAATTTAAACTTAATTTTAAAATTTAAGTTTTGTCTAAATATCAAATTTTTTCTGAAAAACTATTTTTGTTACAAAATTTCATTTTGAAATCTAGATTTTCTCTTTTTTACTTTTTCCTCTTTCCTACTTTTTTCCTTATTTCTTTTTACTCTTTCCTACTTTTTTCCTTCTTTTTCTTTCATCTTTCCTACTTTTTCTTTCTTACTCTTTTTTACTTTTTCTTTCTTCTCTTTCCTCTTTCCAACTTTTCATTCTTTCTCTTTCCTCTTTCTTATCCACTTTTTTACCTCAAAATCCGTAAAAGCTAATAACTTCCCAAACATAAATCACTTTTCAAAACATAGGTTTTGCTGCAGAATTTGTAAAAACTATATTGCAAAATCTATTCTTCAGAACTTAGGTTTTGCCTCAGAATCTGTAAAATATCATTTTCAAAATAGCTTCCAAACAAGCCTAATATCTGATGATATCTCAAACAGAATTGTCTTCAATGAAAAGGTGCATATGCTTAAAATAAAATAGCTGGCTTGAGTTTAGAATAAGGGAAATTTACTTTCAAGTCATAAATAGGATAATTAATAATTAAAAGGTCCCAAAGATTCATAAAATTACCATAAGGTCACAGGAGTAGATGTTGAGGTTGTTAATGAAAGCTAGAAGGTTGTTAATGACAACCTTAGCAACCACTATTAGACCTTATGATAATTTTATGAATCTTTGAGACATTTTTATTTATTAATCCTCTTATTTGAGATCTGATTGCAAATTTCCTTTAGAATAATTATAACTAATTTTATGATTGGATCGGGTTGAATCACCATTAAACTGCCTTGAGTTAGAACTTAGATATAGGGTGTGTTTGGGAGAGAAAGAAGTTCCGTTGGGAGAAATGAGTTTACGAATTTTTAGATGGTTTTACAGATTTCAAGATGGCTTTTATGGATTTCGAAATGATTTTTACGGATTTTAAAATGTTTTGTCTCGACTTGTGTGTATTGTTTTGAGAACGGAGTTCCCAAACAAGCCCATAGGCTAGGAGCTAAAATAGATTTTGGAATATTGGAAGAGGCTTTGGACCTTGCAGAAAGAAAAGTTTAAAAAAAATTGACTATGTTAAAATTAAGTTTGTATTCCTCTTTTGTTGACAAAAAAGAGGTAGTATTTCATTTGTTATACACACAGAAGAGTAAAGAGTTAGCAAAGGGTTGCCCTTGGGGAGAATGGATTAGTGACAACCCGATAATCGAAGCATTCCTTGGTAACGTATCCATATTTAATACTCAATAATAATGATTTAAGTATGATTGCTTCCAATACAAAAATATTTATGCTTATGATATAAAGAATAAAAAGAAGGAAGGATTTTCTTTTATTTATGTTCTTCATGCCTATATTAGTCATTATTGATATATTAATTATTAATTGGCAAATATTATTATTAAATCAACATGTGTTTGTCTAACTCAATACTTTAGTTTGAAAATAAATCTGTTCGATTTTTTGTTTGAATCTTCTGATCTCTATAAAAATAGGAGGAAACTTAATATACTAAATATATTAAATCTAAATAATTAGAAATCCTGCGTAAAAAAATAAATTTGGACTTAGTTCAAAATGTTATGGTGGTTCAAAGTTATGAAAAAAAACCTCTGGAAAATTAAAAATAACTAAATGAACAGTGTTTATTTATGAAATAAACTGTCGTAATTGGTCAAAGAATTTGACAAGTTGGTATTTTCCCTTATAGAAGACTTCATAAGTTTCATCTAGAGACTTGAACCACTTGACTTTAATTTTTTTATAATAAATTATGAATTTTCAAAGTTTATCAAAATTTCAAAATTTGCCAAGTGAATAGTGACATATGAATAGTAATTCGGACAAAATTTTTCAATTTACTCGTTTGATCATTTCAATGATATTAGAGGTATTTAAGTGGTTCAATGTTGATCTTTAATAAAGACAGAAGAGTAAAGCAAGGTGTTACGACAACACAAATGCTGATGCTATTGGTTCAAATCTCGTTGTTTATCTAATAGAAGTACAGATAGCATGTTGTCTCACGAAACTTTTATCCCACTCCAGATTTTGTTCCCTAGACTTGTCATTTCTGTGTTTATTTTCTTCTCCAAACCTATATTTTGTTCAAATATTTACATTTTTTTTTAAATTTAGATTTTGTAACAAAATATAGGTTTGGAATCTAAATTTTGAAAAAGTCATTTTCTTATCAAATTACACCCTCTCATATAATAAATGTTCTCTTTCCTCTTTCCTACTTTTTTTGCCTCGAACTCCATGAAAGTTTTGATATTCTCATAATTTGATGTTTTGGATTAGATTTTTTTTCATTCCTTTTCGTGGTTAATGTGCCAAAATATTCATGAGCTTTTATTGAAAATGAGCCGAGCACTAGGGGTGTGCAACGGGCCCGGGGCAACCCCGTATCCCGCCCATTTAGGAGATCACGGGTACAAGGCACCCCATACCCGTACTCTAACCCGTTTAGACCCGTGTCCAGGGGCACGGGTCTAAACGGGCAGGGTACTACGGGTAACGGGCGACCCTTGCCACCCCTTTTTCTTAAAAAAAAAAAACTAACAATCTTATCAGTGACATGCGAAGCAATGAAGAGCGCACTTTGTTGGTAGGCTCACCAGTCACCAAACCATGTCTCCCGGTCTGCCGGTGTGCTCCATTGACTGTGACCACAATTGAGATGCAGGTGGAATCATAAGAGAGATCGATAGGCTTACCGATCGGAGGGAGCAACTGACCAGGCGAGCAAGGATGATCTGAAGGAGTAGACGAAGGGAGAGTAATATCGTGGTCGAATTGCACCACCGGAGAAGGATTGATCAAGTGGGGATCTAAGAGAGGGCCGGAGATACGGAGGAGAAACTAGAAAGGGAAAAGGAGCTGGCTTTTACATATCCTCGTTGGCATATCTATATATCATGTAGATCTGTCCTTATCATTCCACACGCGACTGTATGTATGCATATGTCAGGAGAAGCCCACGGACTCTATAAATCTGGAAACCTCTCAATGTAGAACCACCAAACCCAAGAGTTCAGAAAAGCAAGATGTATAGCATCGATCGAGAAACCAATGGGGGTAAGAATGTCAACCAAGCAAAGGTCCGTGTTTTAATTTTTTGAAACAGCATCACAGCACGCTCTTTCGGGGGAAAGAGCCTAAAACCGCCGTTAATTTACGTCGGGAATACTTTTGAGTGGTTTTTGCAGGTTGGAGGGGTATGTGTCTGAGGGGGTTGATTTGCCTATGAGGGTGTTAATTGAAGTTGGGTGGGGTCAAAGGGACCCACTTTGATTTTGTCAATTGTCATAACTCATAGCATACGTTACTGGGAGTGCAAAGAATAGGATGGCCACGTGGAAGAGTTTGAAGGCAACTTGGATGGGCAATAATGAAGCAAGTTTGATTGTGACTTGTGAGACCTTGGAAGTTGGAATGCGTAAAAGCTGGGGTTAGCACTCTGCCCTATCTTTTATCCTTTTTAAAATATGCACTTTGATTGTGAGTGTGGGAAGCGGAAGGAAGAAAAAAGCTAATTTTTTTTTATATTAATGGCTTGATACACGGGCGGAGCACGGGCACCCCGTGGGTGAACCCGTACCCCCCGTGAAATGGTCACCCCGCCCGTCATGGGTCTAAAATGGGCGGGGCTAAACGGGTTAAGAAGCTACGGGGCACGGGCGGGGACGGACTTTTTTGCTCATCCCTACCGAGCACTATATCCTTTTTCATGTTTTTACACCTTAATCTTTTTTGGAGAAATTTAACATCAGGTCCCAATAAGAATTAATGAATAAATGGTCCTAAAGATTGATAAAATTACCATCAGGTCTCAGTAGTAGCTAATCCGGTTGTTATTGACTGCTAGTGACGTTGTTAATGGCAACTGCTGAAGAATTAATAACAAAAAGGTTCAAAGAGTTTGTCATGCATTTCTCATTAACAGCATCGGAAGTTATATTAACAACAATCGTTGCCTCCACTAACAACCTTAGCAGCTGGGACTTGATGATAATTTTACCAATCTTGTTGGAACATAATGGTAATTTTATCAATCTTTAGGACCATTTAGCAATACAGTAAAGAAGTACTTTTATGCAAGTCAAGGTAAATATGTGGAGAAGGTTATCTCGTTTTACAAAAAATACTATTAAACTTGCTTTTAAGGAGTATATATATACTTTATCAAACAAACACATTATTTTTGCTACGTGTGAATTTAATACACTCATATCCTTCTCCCTTCCTCATTCATCACCTGGTCGGCGCTCACTTCTCTTCATGTGCATTTCAATTTTCAATTTTTATTAATTTGACACGTGTCCTGCTTTACTCTTGGCAGCGATTTAAGCTTTAGGGTTAGCTAATAAATAGATAAATAATGCTGACTTTAACCTGAGAACATTTTAAGGCCACACTAGTTACTCTAACTAAGAAGTCCGATGGAGAATGATTTTTATAAAGTTTGAGGGAAAACTTAAGTTTTGAATAATAAGTTTTGGGAGAATGACTTTTATAGATTTTGAGGTAAAATCTAGATTTTGAAAATGTTATTTTGATTGGCAAGTTCTGATGAGAATGACTTTTATAGATTATGAGGTAAAATTATAATAGGAAAGAGAAAAGCAAAAATAATTAGGAGAGGAGTGGGAAGAAAGAGAAATAGGAAAAATAAGATAATTGGGAAGAGAAAAATAATTAGAAGAGAGAGTATGATTTGACAATAAAATATTTTTTCAAAAACTTAATTTTATCTCCAAAATAGCTTTTCTAAAAAAATATGAGTATTTAAACAAAATTTAAATTTTACCACAAAATCTAGGTTTCTGAACGTGGACCAAAATGAGTATTAAACCCATCTTTTGTAAAAAAAAAGGGATTACATCCTTAGATGTGAATTGTTTCTAAGATTTTGCGGTTCATATTTTAAATGATCTCTTAGTTGCAAATAAAACATGATACAAAATAATAGTTTTCTACTTATTATCTTATCAAAAATATGATTGATGAAGTTAAAAAAATACATAAGGGAATGAAATTAGAACCATTCAAATTAAATTTAGATAATTAATAAATATATGTACGCTTAAAAATCTTATTCAAGTCTTATCAATGGATATAATACTAACCCTAATTTTTAATATAAGAACTGGTTAACTTTGTTAGAGAAATTAATTAAGGATGCTAAATACATCATTTAAATGTATTTAAATTTATCGTTTTTATATAAATTAATTTGTCTGATTTATAAATTGATATATAAACTAATTATATATATAAATACTTTTAAATATTGTATTTATCTTCCTTAATCTCCTCAATAAAAATGAATTGGCTCTTATATTAAAGATTGGAGGTAGTAATTCACTTTCTTTTCTTATTTATAAGACACTTCCAATATATTTTATAAAAAACCTTAAAACTTATTATCTTTGTTTTAAAATTTAAATTATACATACTTTAATGGGAAGTCCAAGAAAATAACAATCTAAATTAAAATGAACTGAGGATAAAATTATATAATTTAAGTAAGTAGAGAAATACCCTCCACATCTCATACACAGAAGGAGAGGATGCACCAAAGGTTGAATTACGTTGAGGTCCCTACGAAGAGAGTTTATTACCCACCAAATAGAAAATATCATAAATTTATTGTTATTTCTTATAACCGAATATTGTTACGAGATAATTTGATGAGAGGCCAAAAGTTGTTATGGTTGACTAACTAGAACTTTCAACCTATTTTACTCTTAGTTTCACATAATAGAGAAGATTGAAGAGACTAGGCCTTTACAAAGGATCCTTGTGAGAATACTCTAACTGTATCAAGGGAGTGATCAACATTACGGTGTCTTTATGGTTATAGTTGTAAGGGATAGGTTCTCTTGAGGTTTTGCTACCGATCGTCCATCTAAGTTTTGTGTTTGGGGTTACAAGAGACATGTTCTCTTGGGATTTCATTTCGATTTTCACACTTCCTTATAACCGATCCAAATGATATAAGATGGGGACGGATCAGCTAGAAGCAAGTGTAACAATCTGAATGAAACCCTAAGAGAACCTATCTCTTGTAACCCCAAGCATGAAACTGATATGGACAATCGAAGACAGGACCTTAAGAGAATCTGTCTCTTACAACCCTATTCATAAAAACATCACAAGGTTAATCACTCCCTTGATACTGCCAGAGTATTCTCACAAGGATATAAACATGTAAGTAAAGCTCACATAAGAGAATATAATTCTTCAAAGGACATAGTTCTTATTTATTCAAATTTGTCCATGAAGTATAAAAACGTAGGTAACATATAGGCTACCATAGAATGCTCTATAATCAAAACTCTGAGCCTTAGTTATTATAATAATGCCTTTATGATGATTAATTGATTGATTGGCACCATTCAATCATAAAGAAATTAGGAAATTACTTAAAATTGAGGCAAAAGTCAACTACTTAAAAATAAGAAACCAAAACAAGGTTTTCTAAAAAATCATTAACCAAATAGCCTTATTATAAGGAAATGAAAAGGGAAACTTTTTAAAAATAAAATTACATCAAAATTAATGCATAATGACGGCTTCTAGATGTTTCTTGATTCTTTTTGGATGTTGATTATGCTTCTCCTCCAAGGCATATGCATGTCACATGGTATTTTAAGTGAATTCTTCAATATGGATTGCATATGGGCTTTGTACATTATTATACTAGAATTTTTAATCTTAAGTTATATTAGAATTTTTTTATCATTGTATTAGAATTTTTAACACTATTTCATAATATTTTATTTTTATTAATTGATCTTCCTAAAAATTTGATAAGGTATGAAAGATTTTAATTTTTTATTTTGGTAAAAAATATCACGATAAAATAAATAAGATAAAATTTGATTACATAAATGGATAAATGTTGATATTAATATATTTAAAAGAAATATTGAATTATTGATGCTATTGATAGAAATTTTGGAGAAAAAAGTAAAAAAATACGGTTACCTTGGATGATTGCGAGTTTTTTAAATTCATAATATCAGAGGAATTGTTAAAGATTTGACCAGGGGCAATTTAGTATCTTTAAATTTATATGTTAATACTTGATCCTTCAAATAATTACAGTTTTTATGGCCCTTTTAAATAAATATTGTTTTTTTAAAGTTTTATATTCTAATTTTCCCTAAATTATAAAGACTCACAAATTAGTTTTTTTTCCAAAAAAATAACCTATCAATTCAACTCTCTAAACCCAAGACTTAAACAAATTGGGCTTGTTTGGTAGCCGGTTAGCCATGGAAAAGCCATTTTGGGTCTTCATCCAAAATGAGTTCATGTTTGGTTAGCCCATTGCAGAACGGAGGTTTGAGGCAACGGCATTTTGTGCGACGTACGCGTGCAGACGATTCCCCATTACTGTTCCCGTACGCTTGCAGGAATCTCTTAGCCTTATGTCTCTCTGAAGCTGAAGGTGAGCTGTTGTGTCATTGTCGGCGTGTCTGTCGGCTAGGTAGAGTGACAGCAGAACGGCCGAGCAAAACTTGGAACAGCGACGGACAAAGCGATGGAGGAAGAGGGGTTGGCGAAGCAGCTCTCTGGACATGATTGTGCTGCATGTTGGCGAGGCTATGGAATCACGAAGCTCAGCGGCACCATGAAGATCTTTGTTATTGCTGAGCATCGGAAAACCTACGAGTAGAAAAGTTGAGGTCGACTACGGGGTCTGTGGTGCGTGGAATGTGCTGCAGCTAGAGGCGTCGAATGAGAGAGGAGCTGGAGGCTGGAGCGAAGGTGTCACATGTGTGGAGCATTGAGACAGACCGCGGCACGGCTTCAGAGACATTTGCATCGTCCTACTCGTTCTCTCTCCTGGAGCTCGACGAAAATGGCGAGCCCATCGTTGCCCCTTTAGGAGAAATGAGAAGGGTGGCGGAGGGAGGAGAGAGAGTGGGATCAAATTCAGTGATGGAGGTGTTGGTGAGGTGTAGGTAATGTCGGACCAAGAGCACGGGTGGCCATCCGCAAGAAGAAGAGGAGGGAGAGAGAGAGACGGTTTTTTAAAAAAACCATTTTGCTCAACGGCTTATCCAAACATAATTGCATTTTTACCAACGAATTATCCAAACATAAAATTTTTTCATTCTACCAAAAGTTATTTTTCTCAACGATCGTTCTCCTAACGGACTCCCCAAACAAGTCCATTGTTTGATAGGTTCAACCTGTCTCAGTATATCCTAAAATCCAGCAAGATTTCAAAATTCAAAACTTTGATAAATAAAAAATTGGGGACAATTTTGTTTTAATAATTAAATTGGTTAGATTATATGATGAATCTTTCAAGTACCTGAGGGTCAACAATGGGTGTTTTGAAATTTATAGATTGAAAAATGGTGGCTTTGTTTTCAAGTTATAGGAGCCGCCGTCGCACCAACCAACTCCATTGAAATTTGAAAACCTTTCAAACTGAAGGTATTGTGGATTTAAATCACATTAAATCACATTAAGTACACAACTTGTTTGCTCTTTTTTGTTTGCCCCAATGGTCAAAGTCATTTAAATTCATGTCCTTGTCTGTTTCACACCGTCTTTTAATAATATGCTCACGCAAAAGACAATTAATGACATTTCATGAAATAAAATCAAACGGTTGATTTGACGTTGTTTTGTCTTTTTTAAGGATTAAATTATTCAACACTTTCTACGAAAAAAATTTATAAAATTAAACATGCTTTTATGTATATTCTAGAAAAAACTTTAAAAGTAAATCATTCTTTTTACTTAAAAATCCGTTGGGATAGTGATTTTACCTAAATCGAAATTAATTATGAGAGGAGTTTTACTTCGATTTACGTGTAACGTGATTTCAACGTACTTTCCGAACAAGCATTCAAAGTATCTTCATAGAGACTTTGTACTTTAGAGTACTCTTTATTGATTCAGAAGCAATATTTTTAAAATCTTGTCAACAAGTGCGCTTTACAAGATTTTAACTTGTGTTTTCTTTCTTTGGGTTTGAGACCGCTTACCATCTTAATTAACAACTTCTTATTAAAATAAATATATTCAAGTTTACATGTATATTATGTAACATCTTTATAATACCAAAGACCTAACCACTTCCAAAACATTCAGTACACTACTGTGGTTAAAAAAAGAGTTTAACCATACATTGAACCCTACCAAAATATGAAAGGTTGGTCCTACAAAACACATTCTATCATGGTTATAAATTATAAACCTTAAGAATTATTGTTCACATCCAACAACCACACTAATAATTGATATATCCATAGGTTTACTGCACAAAGATACCATGGTAAAGATGTTGAAAATTGTGCCATAGGGGCCAATCATTATACCTCAAACGTTATTTATTTTAATATTTTTTCAATTTAAATATCATATATTTTGCATGTTTATTGTGACAATTATATCCATAGATGAATTATGAATATTGTCTTAAATGTCCCTGGTTGGTTGTCTGTACGGAAGCATAGATAAAGTAAGACCAGTATGATTTTAATAAGGTATAGAAATACGAGTCAAAGTCATGGACACTTGAAGAAGTATAAGATGCTGGACTGACTCGCTATGCGAAAGCTGCATGGATTAAGTCATTAGCTTATCTTATATGTAATTATGTCACCACACCCTTTGATCTGAGATCATCATGAATTCCTATATGAGAGTCGTTAAGTTTTGACTTAGTCAAAAGTCACATTTGCTTAGGTGATGATAAATGCTATAATCGGGCTTAGGAGTCTTTTATGTAGTCCACCTGAGACAGTAGTACTGGGTGACCCTTCTCCTAGTTCCAGTGCAGAAGAAGTTAGAGAGCATTTTACTTTCTACATGGATGAGCCAATACGTGTCGTTATCCATGCTTATTTCTACAGGCAAGCTACTACGCACCATTCTATGCCAATTCCAGATAGCTTGTCTCGCGTATTGGTGACAGGTATTGAAGATGGTGAGGAAGCCTCCGATGTCCCAATCCTTGATCGAGAGGTGTTCCATTTAGGCCAATAAAATGGTTGCTTCATTCTTTGGCCGAAAAATCTCATTTCTACACCTACAACACATCATGAGGTAGTAGCCAACTTTTGATCTTACTTAATTTTTTTCGGTATTATATTTATAATATGTATTCTCTACTGTACTAAGACCCAGAAGAAGCTGCAAAATTTCCACTATTGTCACGGCTGCGGCAGCTATAAGAAAAATTTACGCTCGTGACCATGCAGATGTTTGATGGGATTGTTGGTCGTGGTGTAACGTATGAATTCATCATCGATAAGGATGATGTGAAACAATTCCTATTGCTGGAGGACCTCGATATAGCATGGATTCAGCTTGCAATATTGTAAGTTTTTTATATTCCTATCTTCATTTGATGATGTCATTTTTTAAGTTTTATATAATTCGCTATTTACTTTATTATTTAACTCTTTAATAGAACCTTCCACAACATTTGCGTTGACGTTTTTAGAGATAATTTGTATGGATTTATTTGTTCTGCGAATACTTCAAAGAATTATAGTTCTCTAGAAAACAGAGTGCATTATGTTGGGAATACAATAAGGGCAGATGTTAATCCAAAGGCGTGTTACCTAGTGCCAATAATTGAAAGGTATGGTATTATAGTGATTCTTTTAACACATTTAGCCGAATTGGTAATAATTAACTTGTTTTGCTAACTTCATCTTCATTTATATGTGTTGTTGTAGCTATCATTAGAGTCTTTGTGTTGTCTGCCCCCTTGTAAATACTGTGTATTGGTTTGATCCGTTGGCTGGCAGGAAAGCTGGGAAAGAATAAAAATAGGTCTTTGATACGTAAGTTTTTCCATTTGTAAATTATTGCTTTAAAAGATGTTTAAATATGTTGTTTTCATATGTAACGATTGTCAATTCAATCGCAGCGCACTCAGGATATACCGAATTATGGGTGGTCAACGTGAAGGTAGAAATAAAGCCACACAATGATCTTTTTCAAAAGTAATGTCATGATCTACTCTGGAGAACCTTAGAATTCTCTAGATTTCTATTGGGAACACTTGTATATACTAGGATATTCTAGAGTTCTCCTCACATTTTTCACATTTGTAAATATCTAGCATAAATATCTAGATATTTTAGGAGAGAATTCTGGAAGGTCGATATCGGCCGTCGGATCGAATAGATTTCCACCGTCCATTGAGGAGGTGGAGTAGTATAAATACCCCTAAGGGGTTCATTTGTAACCAACGAAGCATTTGAGTAATACAAGCATTCTCCCAAGTTCTCCATCTCTCTCTAGTTTCTCTCTCTAGACTTCCTTAGTTCTCAAACTAAGTTAAGTCTTTGTAGGCTTACTAGCAGGTTCCAGAACTTGAGTTTGAGCTAAGCTTGCTAGGCCGCATGAAGCTTTCATCAAGTAAATTCCTAAGCCCGTGACAGTTTAAGTGCTTCGACTTTAAGTTCTTTCATTGAAAGTCGTTTCATCCCTTTATATGTTTTAATAATATGTTTTTTATCTTTAGTGCCCTCGACAATCAGGCAATACTGAGTGCGGGTATTATGTCATCAGTTACATGTATTGTATCATTCAAAGTGGATTGACTAGAGATTTAGAAGAGGTAATACGTAATCCATCAAATATTGATGAGTTAATCGTTTAGTTTGATGAATTTGAATTGGTCTAATAATTGTTTTTACATTTGTAGATTTTTGATAACGACAATGCTTACATGGTTGATGGCATTGATTTGATCAAAGATTTGTTGGCCAAACGTCTTCTTGATTTGTGAATAATGCTTATTTCTTCAAAGTGAATATTTATATAGTTCATGGGGTTAACTAGAGTGATAAATTGTTTTACTGTGCCACAAATGTACAAAGGATCTTTGCTCAATAAATAAGACAATGACTTTTGTGTTTCGCTTAGGTAGATAAATACGTTTAACTCTTGATGAATTTTGTGTTTCCCCACCACAATGACTTTTGTTTTTAACTAAAATGTGTTTAATATGTCTGGACTTGATCTGGTGTACAAAATGGAATTACCATTATAAACTGAATCAGATGTAGTAAAAGGGTTGAATAAAATTAAACAAAACGTGTTAAAAAAATACATACGGCGCCCTATATACAAATATAGGGCACCGTAGGCCCATCCTACGCCGCTCTATCTTCTAATATAGGGCGCCGTAGCTCTTGTCTATAGTGCCTTACATGATATAGGGCGCCGTATGCCATTACTTTCTACTCCCCTCACATAGACGCCCCCTGAGAAAGGGCGCCAATTGGGTTTAAAATAGGGTGTAAAAGGTACCTTTTGTTGTAGTCTCAGGAATAGGAGGATGACGTCATGCATGCCTCATCTTGACCTAGATATCGTGCGATAAAAGGGACGTGATATGATCGCATAAAAGGTTGTATCGTATTAATGGTTCTCATGTGATTTGGGTAGTCACAACATCTTACTAGAGGCCACTTGCGACTTGTAAGCTAATGCTGAGATTAGCACATTGTCAACTTTATATGGACCTACAAGGTTGCATACAAGAACAACCCAACATGAGATTTAATTCTAGGGTTTATTCGAATTTTATATATGTATATATATAAATTCGAAATGACAACAATATTAAATGTTGGTTTTAATATTTAATTTATTCAATAAATTAAATAACTAACATTGATATTTAAATTTAATTTATAAAGATAAATTAAATTCGTTAGCTCATTATTTGGATTGATTATATTGATATTATTTGATCAAATCAGATTAATCCAAATTAGAATTGTAAAATTTGAATTTCATGTTTTGAATTTCAAGATCAATAAAGATTAATCTTGATATCCTTTTTGAAATTCAGATTTTCAAGATTGATCAAAATTGATCTTGAATATCTTTTAAAATTCAAATTTCAAGATTAATAAATATTAATCTTGAATATCTTTTGATATTCGGATTTTCAAGATTAATGAAAGATTAATATTAGATTATGATACTCTCCATAAATTCTATAAATATAAGGACTCATGAGCAAGTAGATAGGCAATTCAAATTTAATTGTGAGCCACAGAAACTCTAGAGAGAGTGAGACGTCAGAAGCGTTAGCACACTGCCATTGTTGGGGAATATTCGTGTGGATACTGGTAGAGGAAGACGATTAGACGCATCAGCTCCTTGAGATCATGTTCAAGAAAGCATAAGAGTTTGAGAAGGTTGCCGGCGTTGAGGATTGAAAGATATTTAAACGCAAAGGAATTCAAGAACCGGAAAATGAATTACACTATCTCCTCGATCAAATGCCTTTGGCAGATCCATACGAGGGATTGGACAATTTTAATTTGTAATATTTTCTTTTGCTGCTTGTACGTTTTAATACCAACAAAAACTACTCAATCCACAAGCCCTCAACAATAAATGGATCCATTGAACAAAACTCGTTCACAAGTTCGATAAGCAATCAACAACTTGATAATCAATCCAACACAAGTGGATCCATGTGCTACAATATGATAATCTCCATGACCTCCGTCCAGCAAACAATAAATTAAGTACATTAAAATGTTTAGGAATTCAACATGTGATATCAAATATAAAAGAGTTAAGGTGTAAAAATACTAATGAGCTTTTACCAAAAGAGTATCCAACACTGTAAATATTTTGGAGGTGCAATAATATTCACACTACAAAAAATATCATTTAAAATGGGAGGAAAAAATATCATGACCTGTTAAATAGGGTTAAACTGCAACATGCTAAGTAATTAAACAAAACACCGTAGTTAACCATGGTTAAAAAAGTTAAAAAAGATTCTTGTCAAGGGTTAATCATGATATAAATGAGAACAAGTGACAGTTGGAAAACCCTATCATGGTTAAAAAAATGTACTAATGTAAGAAGATGAGTAACCATGGTAGAAAAGAATAACACTAATTGCAAAGACTATCATGGTTGTAAAAATAATTTATTTACCAAATCAAACAAAACAACTCAACCAGACAGTAATACCATATAAATTATATTAGATATGCAACACAACCAGAAATCCAACATAATCATAAATAACATCTACGTGGCCTCCAACCAACCATCAAATAAGATAACATGATAATCAAGTATAAGTCATCAATCATGATAAACAAATAATACGCATAGCCTAAGTGTATAATATATACATCTCATTAAAAAAATGTCCTAAAACAAGGAGGCTTATAACAAGTAGACCAAGTCTACACCTTCAATTCCTTCCCTTCCCGTCGAGATGTATTGGGGGCCCTCTCCTGAAAGCAGTTAATATTCATAGGGTGAGATATAAACTCCCAATGATCAACAATTAACTTACAAGATATGCATGAAATGATAATGCACCATGATACATTTCAATGTAAAAGTCAAACCACTCGTATAGGTCAACAATAGAATAATACGTCAAAATTAATTTCCAACAACCAAATTCTTCCTCGTTCCACTTGATGTGGACTTTGAATTATAGTGATGGAAGAGTCATGTCGCCCACAATTAGGTTCAAGATTAAAGAAGTGTCATCCTTTATATGGTTTCATGATGTTGGGTGGGTCTGAAACTTGACAGAACAACATGGGTTGATATGTCATTTCATGCTTCCTAACCCCGAAAATGATGGCATGCATCAAATTATTTACAGAACTCAATAACAATCCTTAAACATGCCAAGCCAATATAAACCATAATTTAATATCTTCCTAGCAATCCTTTTTGCCCAAAATGACCCCCACATAGCAAAGAATGACAAGATTGATGTATCAAGAAGAAACAAGAGCTGGAGGAAAATTCAAGTTGACAGTATCCTTGGCTTATGCTATATAAAAAATCTATAAAATTTAATCTAGACTACTTTTTTGCTTTGTAAATCATC
>JANTPZ010001727.1:0-19333 GCA_025593235.1 Vachellia pachyceras | reverse complement strand
TTTTAAAAAAATATTCATGAGCTACGGCGCCCTATCTTGAGAAAATAGGGTGCCGTAGGGTATATACTTACGGCGCCCTTTTTTGAGAATATAGGGCGCCGTAGGGTACATACCTACGGCGCCCCATCTTCAAATATAGGGCGTCGTAGGCCTTTACTTACTACGTCTCTCACATTTGCGCCCCCTTGAAAAAGGGTGCCAATTGGGTTAAATAGGGCGTAAAAAGTACATTTTGTAGTAATGTTTAAAACATAAATCATAAAGGGTTTTCACTTACTCTCCCAACAAGTGGGTTTTTCAGTATTCGAATTTGTGTTATCCTTCTTACAGGGTAAGGTTGTTTAATTCGAACCTATGTTTCATACACTAAGATTGTTTCGAAAGATAATTTGAATACTTATCATAATTAAAGAAAAAATAATGAGTTTAATTCCTGATATACATTGTACAGCTTGCAAGTGCTACTACTCATAGCTCTTCATTATAGATAGAATTATTGAAACCACATGCACTCACCAACCCTACATGCATATTCACCAGTAAAATCATCAATATATTATTAATTTGATTATATAGACTTTATACCCCAATAAAGAAAAATAAAAAATAAAACTAATAGACAAAATACTATATAACTAATATGGCCATTAGTGAAACCTCATCAACAAGCACATGGGCTGTTCCCTCTCTCTTTCTTTGGACCATTAAAAAATTTAATGCTTTTCCTCATCGTACATATGTCACACTCATATTCATTCACAAATCGTTTTTTAATTAATGTTTGAATATAACTTATAAAAACTTTAAGCCTCATTAATTATATTTTAGAAATTTAATAACTTTTCAACTTTATCTATAACTATTTAATATTATATCATGTTCTTGATGTAAAATCTTATTTATAATGCAGTTTATATTACAAACTATATCTTATATTAATTATTAGGGTAATACGCACACTTTAATGAAAAGTCCATGAAGAATAACAGTTTACACAATGATAAATTACAGGTAAAATTGCATGTGTAACTTATATTATTAATAAAAAAATCTCTACCTCAATATATATATATAGGAATAATTTGATGAATCAGTGAATGATATTTAAAAATTGCATTAAAATTTGCAGCAACAAGCATGACAGCAAGGAGGGACACATAATAGGAAGCATAGCAGAAGGAAATAAGCAAGCAAATTAAAGACACTGATAAAGTATCATTAGAAATATAAATCAATAAACAAACTAGACAGACAATAGATTCATAGATATAAAGTAATTGGATTTTGCTGCTTAAAATTTGAATATATATATATATATAACTATCTATGACACAAATAAAAATACATCACAAACACATAATGCAAAGTCTAACTGATAACACCATCATCACACTTCAGCTGATTCATCATCATCTGTCCGCTGCACCAGCAATATTAAGTTCTGCTTCTTTTTTTCTTGAATGGTTTTTTTTTGCAAATAATATTTAATTTAACAAGTCCTCCTTTTCTTTGTATGAGACTTTTCTTGAAATATTGTTCAGCTTCTGATGCTTTTGCATTTTTCCATGACTCTTGGGGCTGAAAGTAGAGAAAGATAATGAAAAGTGTTAAAAAGGTCATTATTTACCTTTGGGCTGAATTTTTTAAAAAAAAATGAATGAATGAATGAATGAATGAATGAAAGTGATTATTTGTGGGAAATAATAACATTTCATGAAATATTGAAGATTTTGAAAGGGAAATACATACCCAATCCGATGGCTTCTGATCCTTTCATTATTCGGAGACGTTTGCATGAATCAACGAACATCCTTCAATAAGAAATTAAATTTATATTAAGGTTAGTAATTATTTCATGGGTTTCAGAAAACTAAAGTTATATATATATATATATGTTCTCCGCCAAAAAAAAAAGTGATATGTATGTTTCTGCGAGATCACGTTTAGGACCTTAAATAAATAAGAGAAATTTATTGTAAGGTCCCAAGGAATGGAGTTATTTATGAAAAGGTTCCAAGAGTTGTCAATAACAGCTACTCCACTTGTTAATGGTATTCATTGATTTGTTATTAACAACCTCTTGGGGCATTTTCATAAATAAATTTCTTCTTTGGAACCTTACAATAAAATCTCCCAATAAATAAATCTCACTGATGATGGCACAAGCACATGATGAGTAAATGTTTATGGGTCAGTTCATATATATAATACATGTATTGATTCTTTTGTATTGTATCAAAAGGCCTACAAGTTTTTATGAAACGTTATACCCACAAATTCAATTCTTATAAAGCTTAGGTTACTGAATTTTTAAAATGCAAATTAGTGATACAAGATAATCTGAATCTATAGTAATTGTGTCCACATCTTATAATTTCAGTTATTTAATTAATTACTTTTATACGTTTTACCTCTCTCCAAATACTACTATATCATACGCATTAAATTTTGTGAAGTGGGAGGATTTAAAATTGCAGTTCATCATGATGAGAATGAGATGAATAGTATTCTGTAAGATCTATTTAAATAATTTGAATATATTAAGAAAGTTAGGGAAATTAAATTAGTTTAGGGGAATGATACTACTTCCGATTCTCAATATCAGTTTATAAGAATAGCAATTTAGTTTAGAGAAAAATAATAAATATAAATACTTTAAAAATAATTTGTTTAATTTTTTAATCTCTTAAATTAGTTAACTAGACTTTATATTAATGATCGAAAGTAGAAAAATAAACATACTAGACATGGATAGAGGTTTTAGGATCAAAACAAACCCTTCAATTAGTTTCTATATTTAGGACCGAAGGAAGTTATTAATAATTAGATTAAATAAAATAAAAAAGGTAGAAAAATAGGAGGAGGAGAAGGAGGAGGAGGAGCAAACATACTGCCATGGGACATCACCAACGAGCATCCAATCACCATCCTTATCTTCATAGGTTGGCACATACTCAGAGCTGTTCAGCAGATCCATCAACTTGCTCTCATTCATAAAGTCTATCATTCCTTGTGCATGGGCCCCCTCATACTTCCCTATATATATGTATGTATATTAATTCTCCACTTTAATCATAATATAAATAAAGTAAAGGATTTTGATTGGTTAATTAATTAATTACCCATGGTGAAGGAGCTGAACATTTTGGCCAAGGCATCAGAAAGCTGTTGGTAGCTATTGTACAAATTCAAGTCTACCTTCCGAAGATAGGGTGCACCGTCCATACACACCTTCACATATGATCCTCCTCCGGTCAACGGCGCCGGCGCAGATGTCTTTTTCTCGGTATTCCCCTCCTCACTGATAACCTTCTGTGCCATCACGTTCTTCCTGTACGACCTCACTGGCGGCCAACCCACCACTTGTGCCCTGAACATATCAATATCCAATCAATACCTATATATATATATATATAATAATTCCCACAATTTACAAATCATGAACAGTGCAACTTGTGTTATCAACACAAATCTTAAAGGATCAGTTCAATGTCCGAAAATAAGCATTTGGAAGAACGGCAGTGCTAACTTTCCTTATAGCTCCACCTTACAATACTTCACTCAACCTTCTGCTGATGATACCCTCCATGTGATTAGCCCTTTCAGGGATCATCAAGTGCTCTCACCTAAAAACTAGCTTTGAGAGAAAGAGCATACTTTAAACTTACAAACCGGTCTCCCCTACCTAACATTTGATAGATTATTAGAGAGGAGGAGAGATACATTGTGTCTTTAATTTTTACATATCAAAACCCAGAAGATATGATAATCAGTTCTCTCACATCATAAATTTGTAGAGATGAAATGGAAGCGGCTTACTTAGCAGGTGGCTTGGCTGGGTCCTTCTTAGAGGAGGCGATGGTATTCTTGTCCTCCTGGTTCTTGAGATCTTCTTCTTTGTGGGTTTCCTTGGAATTATCGACAAAGTTGAGCTTCAAATCAACAGTTGCAGAGAAGGCTCTCTTGTTTCCAGATGAGGCCTTTGGAGTGGAGGTGGTTTCCACTCCCTCACCACCGCCACCGCCAGGTAATCCCAGACACAGCTCTGTCTCCTTCAGATTCAAACTTGCCATTTTTTGGCACACAGGGAGAAATTAAAAGAAGCCTTTTTTATCTACAGTTTCTCTCTTTTCTGATGCGTCGAAGTGTTTCTCTTCTTTTCGCTTTGCCAATTCTCTCTCTGCGCTTCTGCTTCTGCTTCTTGTGTCCTCTTCCTCTGCTATAATTGGTGCTTGGGTCTGGCTTTATAATAATGGGGAGGGAGGGAGAGACCAATAATATGACTCAAGTGGAACTTGTGCTCGTGGGTGGCTGCATGCCTATGTCAAATCAACTTGGCAACCAATAGAAGGTTGCCACTGCATAGAAAATATTTTGATTCAGTACTTTTTTCTTTTTCATGACCTTAATCCATATGTTATAAGAAGTTTTTTTTAAAGTATTTTTGCTCATTTTTATAAGATATTTTAATAGTTTCATTGAGTATTAAATGTTTTTTATATGTGCCAGCCCATATTTAGCAAGAGTAGTGAGAGAATAGAAATTAATATGACGTGGGAGTTTAAGAAAAATTTAATGCTTCTAATTGTTTTTATTAATACATATAATGATAAGGAGCAGGTAAAGCATATGTGCAATGCATATATATATATACATATATGAAGATTAAACATACTTTCTCATTTAAAGATTATCTCAAATGTGCAAGAAAAATTAATTTGATGAAGAGAAAAATCTCACATCAAATAAAATGAACTTAATATCATAAACTTAAGCTTTAAAATTTTAGGTTAAGATATGTTATAGCCCTCTCTTATAACGCTTCCTCTTGTTTTTTTTTCTTTTGGCAAGTGTTGACTCTCCCCTTCTTTAATTTCTATATACTTTTATAAATGTGTTTGAACTTTGAACCATAAAAACTGCTCAACTAGCCTAAGTAAGCCTTTAGGAAATTCATTATAAAGTTTTATTTTTTATAGAAAAAGGGTTGAGATTAATTTTGAATCAATAATTTATCATCAACAATTTTAATTTATTCATTATTATATAAGTTGTTTCTAAACAAAAAAGACACGAATCTGAAAATCACATGGACGGCACAAGGTTTTGTTCCTTATATATCTATATATGTTCTTATTGGAGGACTACTTTTGCAGCTTACTTGGACTAAATTGGATCTTATTTTGTTCAATATAACTTCATGTGGTATTATTATACATCTCACACTCACGGTAATAATAATATGTAATCAACCAACAATCTAATAGGTTAATATAATAGGTGGTTTCATCTCATAAGTTCGAATCGAAGTTTAGTGCTTGTTTAGGAAGCATGTTGGAATTACATTACACATAGATCGAGATAAAACTCTTCTTTCACATACTTACCTCGACTTGTGTAAAATCACTCTCCCAAAGGATTCCCAAACACGCATTATATGTACTTGCTAAGAGGACTTTAACCGTAATGTTCACAATGGTACAAAGATTAGGTCTTAAATCCAAAGTAACTTAGGGTATACTATGAGTTACACCGAAAAATGTCGAATCAAATTCCATAATTATATTGTCACTCTCAATTAAATCGAGCACTCTCAAGTATACATTTTTTTACTAAATATATATCCTTTTTCTGGAGGCAATCATGTATAAGACATAGTCAAACATTGGATATAGACATTTCTTTCAATGAGGATTCAAACCTTAATTTATCAATTGTTAAGGACTAACTTCTTTCATTAGACTCAAATCTAGATGTATAACTCGATTTTCTATTTACAATGTTTTAACTCTCAATCTTATTTAAAGACAATTGAATTCCTCTAACCTAAATCCAATTATTGCAGTTAAGACAAGTTAATTATTTTCTAATATTAACAAGCTATTCAATTAATTGTGTAGATAACTAACCAAATATAACACAGTAATTCAATCAAAAAAAACTATAAAACATTAATTATCAATTAACTAACAATATTTTTATATGTCTATAAAACTTAAAACATCACGTATTATTGAGTTATATATGATGATTTTTTTAATGCTTGATATAGTTCTTATAATTTCTTTTTCTAAATCAGCCTTAATCAATGTTATTAAAACCGGACGGGACCCATCAGTTCGAACCGGAAATTGGCAAATCGGCCACTGGTCTAGTCCGATTTGCTATCTGACCCCGGTTTGGGGTCAACCCGCCTAGTTGGGTGGGTTGACCCGATCATATTTTCTTTTTTCTTTTTAAATTTTTTATAAAATTTTATTAGGATGAAGGTGAAGTTGTTGGATTAGAATGGGATATGAATAAAATAAAATCTAAGAAATATGAACCCCAACTTGATGGGTTATGGTTTTCTTTATCAGTGGAAGGCAAATATACATCCTAAAAAAAATAGGAGGTGCTAAGATGAATGAAGACAGTATAGTCAATTGTAGTGTAAGTCAAAGGATAAATCTGTATAGACCCAAGAAGAATACAAGTTGGTATTTTCCCACCTAAGCTTCTTCTATACTGTCATTTTGTTCCATGTTGATTACTCTTGTCTCATTTGTAGAATACATGGAAGAGAATATTTTGGTGTTTGAAGGGGAAAACAAAACGTGAGAAGGAAAAACTAAATGTCTCTTATCATATATATTTTGATATTTTATTAGGATAAATATTTTGAAACTGAGATATTGGATAAAAGATAATTTATAAGTATATTATTAATTTGGTAATTGTTATTTTATTAATAATGGAATTTACTACTTATTTTTTGAAAATTTTAATTTTAGATAGTTTGATGTGTCAATGTGTGATAATATTTATTTTTTTATTCCTCACTGGTCTAACCTCTGGTTTGACTCCGGTCTGACCCACTAACCCTTAACACATTGCCTTGTCCGGTTTAGTCACCGGTCCGGGTTTAATAACCTTAGTCTTACTACATACTTTATTATATTAGATACAATTAATACAACATAGCTAACAAATAAATCATCAAGGAAAAGCATAAAATTTAAAAATTAATTAAGTTCCATTTATAAATTGTAATACTCATGCCAATGGCGGACATGTGCAAAGGTCTAATTTTCATTCTATCAAGTAATTATTCAACAAAGGATTTATCCAAAAAAATCCTTATTATATTCAATGAGAAGATATTTTTTGATATTATAATCTATATCTAGCATCTAATTCTTGAATTATAATAAAACGAATGAATCTATATCATCCACCTGTTAATTTCACAAGTCATTGTTTTCATTCATAATAATTCTTCTTGACCTGATTTTCCCAGACACGAAGCATAGCCACACAAAGTAAACACATCGAAGTCTAACTACATCATGTTCTTTTCATATTCTCTCCTTTCATTTTCCATCAAATTAATTTAAATTTGTTGGCTGTTGAGAACAGTAACATATATATATAATATGAACACCAAATTAAAAGATTGTATACACACACCCATTTGCTAATTATTAATATATTTATGGCTTATTAAACTATGTATGATGGTTAACCTTTATATATATATGTATATAATGTGCATATGTGATTCTATCATGAAGCTTCCATTTAAGCATATTAGCACATGCAATTGAATCAACAAATGTGTACATGTATATATGAATTCAAAGGGATAAATAAATTATTGCGTTGATTTTAAATTAATTTTTTTAAAAAAAGAGGAATAGAAGCACATGAGTGACTATCGAAAATAAATTGTTTGCCATAAGTTTTTGTGGATTAGGAGAATTATTCATTAATGTATTAATTGGAATTAGGCTAGCTGGGTCTTTTGAAAATTGATATAAGAAGTCAAATGAAACTTAGAAATATGATAGAGTTTAGGGAAAATCCTAAATAAATACATTCAAAATACAAAAAAAATACAATTTGAAGTTATAAAAATAAAACAAAAATTCAATCAAAACTATGAAAACCTTAAACCTGCATTAAATATCCAATTTTAGACTTTTCTAAAAAAGTGTTAACATTTGCTAAATGAGTGTGGTAAATAGTTAATGAAGTATTGTCAATAACAACACACTTAAGCAAATTACTACAATTCATTTTAGTAAATTACTACATTTATTGGGATAATTTAATCTAAAAGGTCATTGCTTCAATATTTTATCACACTTCATTTGCTATTTACTCTATTTCATACATAAGCAATTTTTCCTAAATATTATCGTTTAGTTAAATAAAATATCTGAATCAAAACCTTATTCCATTTAATATATTTTTCTTCAATTTTCTTGTAAATCATGCATGATGCATGATTTGGATTAGATAATAGCAGCTAGTTTAAAAAATAATGAGTAAGTTTTATTGGATCTGAATGGGCTTGTTTGGAGAGGCCGTTTGCCTCCCCAATATCCATTCATGCGCTTACCTAGAAAAATTCATCTCACATATTTACCTCGGAATCTATGATTATTCTCCCAACGGACTTTCCAAACAATCTCAATAAGGTCGAAGTGATCACTTGCATGCATGAATAAATCTTGATTTTCTATCAAAATTTTACCGATAATTCTTATAATATTTATATTGATATTTTTCAATATATACATAAAAGTTAAACTAAAGATAAAAGAGATCAGATAATGCATCTATCTTTATAAATTATAGACAATATATAGCTTCTCATAGCTTGCACATATATTGATGAACTAGTTTCCATAAAATATGATACTGAAAAGTAAAAAATTTTGATAGAACATTGATATTTTATTCAAAATAATTTATTTATCATTTGTGTTTCAATAATCAATCTAAACGTCTAAAACTCAACATATGGAGTAATCGCTTGTACTGAATCTTAGATAATTTAAGAAAGGCTAAATTATATATAGCCCTTATAAACTTTATGCTAATTACAAACAACCTCTTAACTTTTAAGCCTTTACAATGAATTCCCCAAACTCTTATATTTATACAATTAGTTTAGTTCATTACCTATCCACACATAATTTAAAGTTGAAGGGGAGTTATCTGCATATAACTCAAAGTTCAAGGAATTCTATGGGCACAAAATTAAAGTTTAAGGAGGTATACAAGTAATGGCTGAGAGCTATATATCTGCACATAGTTGAAATGGCAAAGATGTTCATTACAAATATATAAAGAGTAAGGGGATTATGTCTAGCGAGATGAGTATGTTCAAGTTCGAATCTCGGGTTATGCATGGAGATGCTGGCTTGAGAGGGTTGTAACATCCTCAGAGCCCTACCTCATATATGTTATCCCTTTTGCAAACAGAGCAGTGTTTTGTTTCACTGAGTTTCTACAATAACCCAGAAAATGCGTCTACGAGGGGAATATTTTCACACCCTTATAAGGAGTGTTTCGTTCCCCTCCCCAATCAATGTAAGACTTCACATCCACCCCTCCATAGGGGCCCAGCGTCCTCACTGGCACACCGACCGAAGGCCTGGCTTTGATACCACTTGTAAGATCCCCATAACCCTCCCTCATAGATATTGTCCCTGTTGCAAACATAATAGGGTTTTGTTTCCCTGGGTTTCTACAATAACCCAGAAAACGCGTCTATGAGGGAAAGGTTTTCACACCCTTATAAGGAGTGTTTGTTTCCCTTCCCAATCAATGTGGGACTTTACATGGGTCGCTCCTTTTTTTAGGTGAAAAAATTTTAGGAAAGGGGTTGGGCTCACCCACAATCCAAAGGCAGGGCACCTAACTCATGATCCACTGGGGCCTGTCCCTGTAGGCACTGGAGCAAGCCAATCAATTTCTTTGGTCTGGCCACACAGGTAGGTCAACCCAGCTTCACTTAGCTATAGTGATGCCTCCCCAAACGCCGCGACTAGAACCACAACAAAGTGGCACTCCCCAGGATCGAACCCTCTCCCTTTAGGTGGGAGTACTAGCCCAATCCATTTGCCAGTTGAACCCATGGACGATAGGTGAGGGTCGCCCCCTTTATAAGCTTTTGCAGTACCCAAATCAGGATTAGTCTGGCTCCGTGGAGCCCTTGAGAATGAGATTGACTTGTGATATCGGGGTGCATATGAAAAAAGACAAAAAAGATTAAGTGAGTTATCATATGTACATGTCTAAAATTCAAGGGAGTTTCTTATAATTTAATCTTATAAAAAGAAATAATGTAGCTAGGTAGGAAGTTTTTGGTTTGGATCAGAAGAATGAGGTCAAAGGGATCACATGCGTGCATGAATGATATAAGAAAATGAAATATGGATGGATCGATGTGAACAGTGAGTAAGAGAGAGAGAGATTGGGGATATATAGCAAGAGTGAGTAATAACAAATAGCCTGGAGGGACACATGAAGACGATAATGACCAAAAGATATAAATCTGTTTGTTTTTAATTTCCAATAAGAAAAAGGATGATTCAGTGTAAGGCCTTTTAGGGTATGGTCCTTACTTAGAGACTGGTCTTATCAGATAGAGATGGAAAAACATCCCTAACCCCAGTTGTGCCCACGCCTTGTCAACGTCCCTTTTATTGATCAAAAACCCTAATTCTTCTTCTTCTTCACTTGCAACGTGGCCCATTCCCTCTCGTGTGTCATGGTTAAAAGAATTATTGGATTCTGATTGGAGTCTCATGCACGCACTCAAGATTCGAAAATAAAATTGTATTTTAAATCTTGTGCATTGCATAGCACTTGCAAATAGAAACCGCACTAACCAACAGAGCTTACGCCTACCGAAATTGGTTAGTTGCTTACAACGTAGTAAATCAATGTTTAAATTTTTATTGTAAGATGAACCAACATTTAATGTCCAGTAATGTTTCGAATATTATTACTTCTAATAAAAAATATGTGTGCTTATAAAAATAGAAATTGAAGTTGTATTATTATTATTCATAACTCTAAAATAATAATTTCCCTTGTGTTAGGGTTAAAAGAAATAATCCAATTGTAGTATGTGCATTGCATACATTGAACAGAGAATTAAGATTATCTTAGGATTAATTTTTGTGTGTGTGAGAGTATTGATCATATGGATCCGGAGTCCTCTTTAAAACTATTAGAGACTAATCTTTTTTCTCGAAATACTAAGAGTAAAATGCATATCATTATGAGTGAGTTTACTCTAGTAGACAACAATTTATAATTAATAAACTCCCACTTATTAAGTCTTATGAATATGAGAGTCGTTACTATTTATAACAATTTAAATTAATTTTTTGTATATATTGATTATTAGCTTATTAAATAAAACCTAACTTATAGGTAAATTGGAAAGAAAATTGAGATTTATTCAAAATAACTTCTTATTAATGATGCAAAAGAAATCTAGACCATGCAATAATCAAAGATAATCAAAAAATCTTTATTTACTTTTTTGGTTTGATTAATCTGAATCATATTATTAAACATTGTCGATCTCGAATATTGTACCTTATATCTAAATTAAGGTTTGCAAGATTTAAACTTACAACTTTATTTCTTTTGATGTCTATCCGCTGACCATTTTTAAAAGTGTAATAGACCTTTTAATCTAAATTGTTTAAATTTGGAACATTATATTTTCACTTCCTCCATGATGAGTATATAATGGGATATTGAGTGACTCTTAGCCACAAATTGTGAGGACTATGTCCGTTCAAATAAAAACATGACCTTTTCATATTATTGGACCACCACAAGTCATCGTCACATAACAAATACAACAACCCTATTTTTTTGCCTTCACATCCTTATCCTCTACAATATTTGGTCGGCTCCATGGCCTTGCATTATTGTTAGATATTTGGCTTGTTTGGCAAACGTTCATAAAAGTCAAACGCACGTTTAACAGTGTTTTTCCGTAAAACGAGAAAATTTCTTTCACATATTTACCTCGGTTTATGTAAAAGTACTTCTGTACCTCGTTCCCAAACGGGCACATTGTTACTACTATATACATCTTACCAATCATTTCAATATATCATGATTGTATTGAACACTGACCCTTAATTTTAATATAATACTTATTTATCTAATATGATTATCTCAAATAATTTAGTTAAGTTAGTTAATATGACATATATTTTTAAAATATTATAATCATCTTCCTCAATTGCTTCCTTCCTTAAATTATAGGGATAGAAACAAGTCAGACTTGTATTATAGTAAGTCAGTATGATGAGCATGGACTATAGCTTGATATAGGCTTTTTCCCAACCTCTCAAAGAAGTTTGCATAAAAAAAAAACTTCAAATAGGCTAATAGGCAACTAAGCAGGTCAAGCACACGCCTTCTTGGAAAGGCCAAGACCTTCAAACAAGCCACATTTAAAGAGGCTGAAAATAAGTCATATTTGAACGGTCTAAAATATTTTTTTTGAGGTATGTTTTGCTTAATAAGCTAAGTTTAGGCTCACTAAAAAACTTATAAATATAGAAAATATGTCTTAAATTATAATTAAAATCAACTTCCCAATTTAGTTCTACATTAAGGATGAGAAGAGTATATTGAATGCAATTTTTTTTGCGAATTAATCAGATAGTAAGTTACTTAAAAGCTAATCATTGACTGATCAAACAACTTTTCAAACTGACCCAACCTTCATTGACTAATTTATAATAAGTAATTCTAACAGTGCATTACGTATTGAGATGAATACACATAAAAACTGCTCCCTTCAGTTCTAAATATAAGCTTCCATTTGTGATCTTATTTATACTATAAACCAAGGCTTATATTTAGGACTGTATAGAGTATATTTAAAGCCTTAATCAATATACAAGCCAATTATCAAAATACTTACGGATATTAATGTATGAGAAACGATCTTGTTTAAGAAAACCTAAATAACTAATTAACTTGACCCGTTTAAAGCCTCAACCATTAATTTTATACATATGCATCCTATATATTGGAGTTAGTTGAAGGATATTTAGTTCAAAATACAACACCTCAATCTACTTTATTTCTTTAATATATTTTTTGTCTAAATTATCCTGATACATTGTAGATATTAAAGGGAAGGTTTCCATCATTTAGCTTAATTAATTCCAATTGGAACAAAATTAAAGGGGATATTTTAGAAAAATCAACTTATATGTTTTACATATGACTAACTTAATTAATTCTCTAAGTATTTATAAATTATTTATTTACCTTCTAGGTTTAGATTTAAAATGAGAGAGTACATCAGTATCAAATGAGAGGATGAAGCAAGTTAAATGTAAATGACACAAGAATTTCACACTAATCCACTTCCTTTCCATTTCTTAGCTAGAGTGATACTTCTTATGTTAATTTTTTTTAAAAAAAAAGTTTGATATCCAGCTTGTTTGCCAGAGCGTTTCGAAAAGCTAAACGCACGTTTAACAATATTTTTCTGCAAAAGAGATAATCTATTTCATATATTTACCTTGACTTACGTAAAAATACTTTTGTACCACGTTTCCAAACGGGCACATCATCTTCATCGGATTTATTCCTCTTGTGAAAAAAAAAACTATGTTAACCTAAATAACTAGTCTCTTATCATCATCACAAATGATCTTTTAAATATAGGGGGAAAATTCTCGATATGATGTTTTTTATTACATAATAAGGTCTTAGAATAAATCTATCCATTTTAGTCACTCACACCTACGAATTAGGGTCTGGACCATTTCATAGTGTGGTATATATGCACATACTAATTTGCCTAATTCAGATACCACATCGTTATATAAATAATAATTATTTATTTTGCTATATTTTAATCATATATACCTTCTTCCTCCACTTTTACCAAATTATAATGTGTCAGATCCGATGTCGATCGTGATTGATTATGTGATACACATACATTAATATTTAATTAAGTTGGTTAGTTGATTAATTAATTAATTAAAAAAGTTATCATTACTGATCTAGATGATGATGTTAACAAGTGTTGGTCCTACATACAAAAGAAAATATGTATATGGAGAAGCGAATCCCACCCTCACAATAATAATATTCAAATGTTGGTTGAAGTTGAGACAATCGACTCTGTGGTGGGGGCTTACTGGCTGACCAATGGCTCTTTTTATTTCTTTTGGAATTTTTATTTTATTATTTTGTTTTCTTCTAAAGAAAATTATCAAGTGTGTATGTTTTAAAAAGTTATTTTCTTAAGTAGCTTTATGGATTTTAAATGGTTATTATTTTAATTTAATTAGTCTAGAACCACTACCAGAAAAATGCCATTTAGCGATAGAAAATCCGTCGCTAATTGATTATTTTCCATCACTAAATAAAAATTTTCTAATAAAAAACAGCCATTTAGCGATGGATTTTTCCATCGTTAAATGACATCTGGTGGTGAATGAAACTAACTTGATCTCACTTAGCTTTACAAGGAATAAGATTTTTCTCCAATCGTAATTCAGAGTTTGATTACTCCTTCTCAGAATACTCTAATTCAAGATTAATTATGCTTTCACTTTACGTAGCTTTTTTCTCCTTATAGAAACTAATTTAGTTTTTTTTAAAAAAATCTAAGTTAGAAATTAATATTGTTTATCAAGTCTTTTATCTTGAATTTAATTCCTTTCTATTATTAAAAAATAAGTTTAGTTGACATATTAAAGTCTCAAATGGATCAAGAAATTCTATTAACAGAGTTTTTTACAGTCTTACGGCTCATTTGGTTCAGCCGCATTACAAATTAAACTTGCAAGGGTAATGTGCCCATTTGAGAACGCAGTAGAGCAGTACTTTTATGCAAGTCGAGATAAATATGTGGAGGAGATCATCTCGTTTTGCGGAAAAACACTGTTGAACGTACGTTTGGCTTTTGGAAACGTTATTCCAAACAAGCCCAATGATAATTATATTACCAAAATAAAAGTGTTTGTTCTCTCCTTACTCTCGAACCATACAATTATCTAATATCGGTTACTACTAATTAATCATTGTTAGACTTAAATTAAATATGTCTTTTAATATGGTCTTTTTCTATTTGTTCAAGAAGTTCTTTTTATTTGGCCCCACCAGCACAATCGGTTCCTTCAACCATATTCTAACAAACCATATGGATGTGGATTATAATCTTTAAGTGATTATATGAACTTAATTAACTGAAATCAAGGAGGATATACCAAATCACACTTAGTGGCTGGCAAAAGAATCACTATACTTTGCAAAAGAAGATTAGAGCAATCCTGTTTTTGGTAAATATGTCCAAAAATATTCTGCTTGTTTTTAAATCTTCTCTTTCTTCTTTGCCACTAATTACATAAAAGATTGAGAGATTCCAAGCTATATAGAGACTGAAGATAGCAAAAGATTTACTCATAAATAATAAATATAATAAAAATAGGGTAATTAAATATCACAAATAGTTGGCCAAATAAAAAAACAATGTTATTAATTAATCAAAATGTTAGAGGATGATCATTAACACACACCTCCCTAAGAAGATTCAAACAGGATATGAAATCTTTCTAGCCTATATATATATATATATTCATAGGAATTTGGTGATTCCCATAGGGAATAGCTTTTAATTTTATCCTTCGATCACATGGGTAGTATTGGATCAATTCTACAGTTTCTTATATTTATATGGACATTCTTTGTTTCCTTAACTCTTCTGAATGTAAACTATGTTTTCTTGGAATTTTTTTAAAAAAAATATGTAACTTTTTCTTTATTTGAAGGTGATATATTCGTAAACTTTTAAAGATGAAAAGGAGGTTAATATAATTTAGTAAACGGAAAATGGTGTAATTTACTTTTGACTTCTAAAAGATATTTTTGTAATTAAGATTTGCAAGCAAAGGGAAATTAATGCAATTTTAGTATCACTCCGAGGAAATTCAGGAAATTTATCCATAAAATTATTATTCTTTTTTATAAAATTATACCGATACTGCATGTGAGAGACTAGACTGCTATAAGTAACTATTTTATTCATATGGTATTAAACTGAAAAATACTCCCTCATGTTCTAGATAGAAGTTAGATGGCTATGTTGGGAAAAAAAGAAGAAGAAGAAGCTAGATGGCTAACTTATAGATATTAAAAAATTAATTAAGTTAATTTTTTATAAAAATATGTATTAGTTTTTCTATAATAATTGAAAACTAATTAAAAAGTAGACTCATTTAATATGTGGAATTATTAGTAATAATTTTCAAATTTATAAATTCTGTGAAGATAAAAGTGTATTGAGATTTGATATTTAGGACTAAAACAAATTGTTCAACTAAGAGATAGCAACATTCAATGATTCAGACTGACAAAAATAATTTTTCCATGGATTAAATAATAACTTTGATTTTGCATAAAATTCATAACAAATTTTAGTATATTTTCATAAATAATAAATCGTGTAACTGACTTATTAAATTGTGTACAATATAAAGGACCCACAAATTAAATATTCAGTATGTTTTATAAAAATTAAGCTGCATCATTCATAAATTTGATAATAACTATTTATTCAAAATGTTTTTAAACAACTATCAAAAGCTGCATTATTCATAAAATTATTAGTAGAATTTGACTTGTTTCATAAATTCTTGTTTTTAAAAACTGTTATTGTGTTTCAGACTGCAGGGTGCCCTTATTGAAAATTATAGATTTGTAAGAATAAGCTAAGTGAGAAAAAGGATGGCTCATTCCATTATTCAAAGTGTGACAAAGAAATTTCAGAAAAAATCTGGGTAAGAAAGGCATAGCACATATGAAATAATATCAATAAGTTTTGAAACTTGCACAAGGGCATGTTTAGTATGGTGGAATTGGATAACGGAATTGGAAATGGAATTCATTTTCTATGTTTGGTATGGTGGAATTGGGAAGTGGAATTGGAAGGTGGAAATGGAATTCAAAATGGGTAGAAATGATTTCCATGATGTAACCCATGGAATTGATTTTTTGATCCTTCCTTTTTTTCCATATTTATATCTATTTTCATCTCTATTTCCATCTCCATCTCCATGTTTATTTCCACCAAAATCAATTCTAACGTACCAAAAGGGCCCAGGCATATTTGTTTCAACACATTGACAAGTTCATGATATGTCTAATAAGGTGAAACAAGTGAATAACATGATCACAATTTCAAGGGATATTGTCTCTTCCATGTGTGTGTGTGTTGCTTCAACTTTAATTATATTCCAGAAAAATTTCATCCTCAAAAAATGTATATAAACTCATAAATTAAAATTCACATTTAAAGGTAAACGTTATGGGCACGTCAATGATATTTTGGGCATTCATGGAAGCTTTTATATAAATGTCTTTATACCCTTTTTACCCAAATTAGGTAACTCATCATATCCTTTCTTTTGTAGTTTCTGAATTGTTAAATCAAGCAAAAGAGCGCGTGCAAGGACTTGATTATCATTTAATGTATTGTTTTGGATTAAGTAGCATAACAAAGGAATAAAGTAGCATCTTGGAATCTAAAAGCTGAAGCCAAGGTCATACTTAATATTCTAAACTAATTTTTTATGCATCTAACACCCTAAATTTTTTTGTGGAATTACTACAAGATTTTAAAGAAAATATTAATTACTCAAACGTTCAATAACAATTAAGAAGCATAAAAGATTTATACTCTTTATTTATTATTGGAACTTTTTAATAATTAATTCACTTTATTGAAACATCATCATGGTGATTCTCCCAAGTATTTTTTTTTTAGAGGCAACTCGTATAGTAATATGATTTTTTGTGTTCTCAATATAACTTTGATTTGGATACTAATTGCTACTGAGAAATATTTTAACTGTAAAGGCTGTAGGAAAATTATCTTACTTTCTGATTGCTTAGAAGTAGTTAATTTGACTCCCTGAGGATATATGTGATAAGGATTATCCATTCAAAGATACAGTAAATGAGGACTGGCTTACTCTTCACATGTCAGTAGAGAAACTATACCCATAACAGACTGGGTCCGTTTGGAAACACGGTGGAGAAGTACTTTTACGCAAGTCAAGGTAATATGTGAATGAGACTACTCGTTTTGCAAAAAACACTGTTAAACGTGCTTTTGGCTCTTCCCAACACTTTGCCAAACAAGTTCACTAGCTAGCGAAATTCTCACATTGAAGGCAATTTTTGTAATCAATATTCATCTTTTATTCAAGAGACAACGAAATTGATGAAGGATAACGCTACTCCTAATTTTTTCTATTTGCATATGTCTCTTTTAAGATAATGAATTTCAGTTTATATAAAAAAAAATTCTAGGAGCTGGATGTCAAAAGAGTAGATAATGTGATTGAAATAGGCTTTGTAACAATGACGATGTCTGTGCATCGTCATTGGTAAGTTCGTGAATCTTATTTCTTCCTACTGAGTTTTTAGCCATAATCCCATCCTCTTCTGATCAAGATCTCGGCAATTCTTGAAAGTGGCTAGGAAGTTTTTGTTTAGTTTTATTATTTCTTTGTTTTGAAGGGACTTTTTTGGTTTTGGTTGATGTTCAGTGTTTTTTATTGTTGTTGCTGGTTTTTGTCGGATTCCTATGGCTTTGCTAGGATGGATACTAGTAATATAAGGTTAGAAAGGTAACTGAATTCATACTCTCTGGGGGGATGAGAGTTAATTCTAATGGAAGGAGCTAACCCTCAAAATGTGACAAATCGTAGTTCAAATTGCCACTAGGAGAGATGCTCACATACGCTTTTGATAATTTCTCGAACATGATTGTCTTCCATATAAGAACACTTGTGCCTAGTAAAAGAAAATTATAATAATGTCACTTACAAAGCAGTTTTTATGTATCAACAAGGATTAAGTCTAGTTGAATGAGTTAATCATTCACAACGTGACAAACTAATGTCTAAATCTCAATTAGAAGAGGCAATCCATATTTATTGCGTGATATGTATAGAACAGAATTGCCTCAAATACGAGGATATATGTGTTTATCATAGAAATACCTTTTATATTGCTAAATTATAACTCTTATTACCAACATGAGGTTGATCTAGCAATGTAAAACCCTGATAGATTCCTTTAGATCTCGAATCGGAATGTGGACAAGACATTTATGCTACGAGGGGAAGCCACAAATCTCAAATCAGACCCATGAATTGGCTAGATGGTCATGAAATCCAGAAGATGCGTGAAATAAGGTAAATAATGGTTAGCAAAAGAATTACAAAGTTCATCCAATTGGTTTGCAATCTAGGCATCTTTGGAAGCTATTCCCATGTTTGGTTTCAAAATATAGGCTTTGATCTAAAGCTTAGGTTTTGTCCAAGTACAAAAATTTTTCTGAAAAATCATTTTAATTATAAAACCTCAGTTTGAAACTTAGATTTTCTCTTTCCTCTTTCATGCTTTTTTCCTTCTTTCTTTTTACTTTTTCCTTCTTTCTCTTTCCTCTTTCCTACTTTTTCTTTCTTTCTCTTTCCTCTTTCCTACTTTT
>JANTPZ010001726.1:0-22382 GCA_025593235.1 Vachellia pachyceras | reverse complement strand
CCCACAAAAACATTTTCTTACTAATCACTCCTAACTTTAATTATTCTATTATTATTATCAATAATTAAACCCAAGAAAAAAGAATGTTTCTTGGGCCCATAAAACTGTTATGTAATTAAAGCACTACACTCTCCAAATATTTGTAGGGTCTAGTAAGGGTGGAGGGACCATGCACATACCAATCAATTAATATACTTATTAATTAATTGTCCTCCTATATTGGCTTGCCTTGTTGCCTTTTAATACCACTACTCCCACTTTTCTATCACATCTTCCATGAATAATAATAATAATAATAATAAAATAAAAATAACAACAATAATGTGGCAATTCTTGGTTCTCTCCATTTAATGTGTTTATTCATCAACTTTGGAATAATTCTTCCATTCCAATTATATTCATTAACTCTTCCCAACGCACACTTTTTGCAATTTATGGCTAGTAATGGCTTTATTATTCTATATTATGCACATATTTCAACCCTCATCTACTAGGCCCTATATTAAACAAGGGTATTATCGAAATACTAGCAACAAAAATCTTAACACCCATCTATTGCACTTGTTGAAATCTAGATTTATAGTAATATTTGTAAAAGTCATTTTTATTTTAACTAACTTATACAAATTAAAGTTGGGATAGAAATTAAGCAATTCATTGTGATTTATATTTAGATAAACCTTAACCACTTTAACTAGAACTTGGTGGGGTTTGAAAAAGAAAAGAACTTGCTGGGGGGTTATAGTGTCTAAAAACTCATTTAGTCAAAAGTAAAATTCAGAAAAAAAAAGTTACATCAATTTTAAAATTACCTCCGAACCCAATTTTTTAGCCCTGCTGAAGGCTGAAGCTACCTCAAACATACAATTTGTCATCCTACTAATTTTTTTAACCGACTCCAGAACTTTCCTAATCATAGAGCCCATTTAAGAATACGGTTGATAAGTGTTTTTATCATTTACGAGATAAATTTGTAAAAGAAATTATCTCATTTTACGAAAAAACAATGTTGAACGGACTTTTTCAAATGGAATACCAAATAACCATAAACTCATCCCTCACAATCCTCAATTGGCAACACTAGATTCTAGGTAATTATAATATAGAAAAATCATGTCACACTGGTTAAATCTATATTACTGCAAAAATGCCATTATATTTACACCCGGTAATTCAAAATTCCTTTTTATATTAATAGTCTAACATCTTATATATAAAAATGTCATCTCATTTCCTTGGTGTAAAAATACTGCTGCGAAAATGCTCTTCTGCACTAATGTTTGGAAAAAAAATTGAAGATTGTGATTTGAGAGGAGCAACGTGGGTTTTAAATGAATGATTTGCCTGTTTGGATACACTTTTTTTTTCATGGTGTATATAAGTCGAGACAAAATCTTTCTTACATATTTACTTCAATTTATGTAAAAGCATTTTTCCACCGCGTTCACAACATGGTACTGAGCCTAAAAAAATAGGGGATAATAATGATATAGCAAATTACTTTATAATTGCACACGCTAGGTTTTCATGACTAAACCACATTTTAGGCTTTTAGTTTAGATGATTGCATGGGTGATTAAATTAAATACTCTCATATTTGCTAGATCTGTGTGCCTTTGTGTATTTTTCAACCCCAACAAGTTCTTAGGTAGGGCCTAACCTAAACATAAGACGTTGGAAAATGTATTAACAACTTTTAATAAATAATTTACAATTTATTTTATAGTAAATATATTATTTGAGATTTTACATTCTCCAATGTTTTTCTGTCATTTTCCCTTGATTATTTGTAATAAACATAATTTTTTAAATACCATTTTTCATCTTAATTCAATCCCAAACTTTTTCTTAGTAATTTTTTTTGGATATATGGAAGAGTAATTATTATTATGATTCAATTGAGACCCACTGTCTCGCAAAAGTTACCTAGTTTGAAAGTGTTTTTTTCTCTCACTTAGGTGGAAAGTTCTGAATTCCATTTTTCATTATTGTCCCTCTTCATATATCCAACCTGATTATCCTAAATATTTTCAAGTATCTTAATAGAAAAAAATAAACAAAAACAAATATTACTTGTACAAAAATATAAATAAAATTCATATCCTTTTCTTTCTCATTTGAAGTGATAATTTTACAGAATTTGACTTTCCCGTTGCTGAAGATTTCCTTATTTCATTCATTTTAGTAAATAACTATATATACCTTTTTAAATAAATAAAATAATTTCAAATCATAATACAAAAGCAAAGCCACATGAAATTCATTGAAAATTGTACGGTCAATCCAGAGTTGGTGAAATGAAACTGCTCGGTCTATAATTTATTTTCCTAGTACATGCTTGGCAAAAAAAAAATTTCCTAGTACATGAAAAAGTAGATAACTTATTTGGCAAAAAAAAAAAAGTAGGTAACATAAATTTTTAAGAACAACCAAGTAAAACAAAACCAAATTGGCGGGTTATGTCTCAAAACGGTAAATCAGAAAGAATAGACAGTACAAAGTTTAATTTGTTGTAATTATAATTTATATACAATACATTAAACATTAGATCTCTCATACATTACATTAAACCTGGGAAAAAGTGAGGGTAGGGTTAGGAATGCGGGTCAACCTGCAGGTTGCGAGCTGAAAAACCCCAATCCTCATCCCGCCAATTTTTTTCTTTTTTATTTTTATAAAAATAATTTTTTTTCTTTTTTACTCATTTTTCTTATAAGATTGCATATTTATATTATTATATTTCTAATCATATCAATAAGTGTTCAATAATTTCTTAAAAATAGAATTTAATATTACCTTTTTTGTAAAAAAATATTGAAATAAAAAAAGTAAAATATATAAAATATAATTAAAAATAAAAAACGGATTAGGGTGATGGGATGGAATCAACTCGCCGACCTGAGCCTGCCAATTTTAGTGGGCTGACGGGTCTCCCAACCCTAAGTGATGGACACATTCATAACTTATGAATAAATGACCTACTGTGAATTATAATGTTTTATGAAAATTCACAATAAATTGTTCAACCAAAAAAAAAATCACAATAAATTGTGCTATTTAACTATAATTATAATATATTAATAATATTGTATCAAAAAAATAATATATTATTAATATTATATTTTTTTTCTTAATTTTATATTCCGCTCCTGTATTAAATTTGAGAAATTTGTTTTGATTTTAAATGTTAATATTTCAATTTTCATTATCTCTCATGTTGACCATTACTTTTTTTTCATGCTACCCCTATTAAGTCCAAATATTAATGCATGTAGTCAAGGAAAATGATTAAAAGCAAGAGTGTTTTTAAAAAAATTAGCATATGTATTTTTATAAATAAATTAACTCAATTTATTAATACATATAAATTAGCTATCTAACACTTAAGTTTAATATTGGAGAAAGTAATTTTTAATGATAAATTATGGTATTCCCCACCATAGACATTAATCACTGTTGTAGTACAAGATTTCCATAAGGGAAAAAATATGTCAAATCGGCAATTCCTCGGCAAACTGTGATTGTGGCAAATCAATGACGGGGGATGCAGGGAAACTCGAAGTACTCAACAGAAGAAAGCAGAGCCTTCCTGGATTTAGATCTCTCCTCCCCCCGTTATGGGGCCCACTTGGTGGTCCCCACACCTGATTGGGTGGCGATATTAAGAAGTTGGATAGAGGGCATCCCCGTACTGCAGAGGGAGGAACCTTACTTACCAGTTACCAAAGATCGCAACCCAAACAATCTCTCCCCTCTCTCTCTCTCTGCATTACCAAATAAAAATACGATGAAACCATCCTCCATTGCTCTCACTCTCTGTCTCTGATATGTTCATCATAGCTTAAGCTCTGATTAATCTCAATAAAATACAATAATCAGCTCTGATTAAAACCATCCTCCAAGCTCAAGCTCAAGCTCTGATTCATCTCTTTCTTTTACCTGCAATTTTATATTTGAGAGAGAGAGATCCAATGGACTACGAAAGGATTGACAAAACTCAGGTATCGCATTTTCTTGCAGCATTTAGAAACGAAAACCAGGTCTTCGTTCTCTGTTTCTTTTGAGCCTTTTCATTATTATTGGGGGGACTGTCTGATCTTGTGCCTTGTGGGTTCATGAAAAATTGAATCTTTATACAGTTTTCAAAACTGGGCTTCAAAAGAATGATTGGTGTGAGAATTTCTGTGAAGTTGTCTGCTCTTGAGGACTTCAGAATCAGCCAATTTCTCTTTGGTTTTCATGAGCTTCATCTTTTTTAATTCCCTTCAAAAGAACTTTCTAGCGTAATTTTAAAACTTGTTGCCTTTCCTTTTTCTACTTTTATAGTGACCAAAACAGTTGGATTTGTCATGATTGTTTGGTTTGGGTGAAAGCTGAGACCCAAAAAAAGAAAGGAAAGAAGGGAAAGAGAAGAGCAAAGAGTTTGAATTACCCCTAGTGTTCTTGAGGTTGGAAAAGGGGTATATTTGGATGGGAGAAAGAAAGCGGTCAATTTCTGGGTTTCTTTGCTTAAGCTTTTTTGAAAGACGTGTAGTACTTTTTGAATTTTTGTAATTTGTGTTTTAGGGGTTTTAAGTGAGAATGGATTTTACCATTTGTTCTTTCTACATCTGCAGAATGGAATGATTTCTCCTAGTAAACTCAGAATGAAGCTCATGGGACCTCACCATCACAAGAAGAAGGATGGATCCAACTGTAATTCATCAAGAACTTCACCTTCAAGGCTTGAGGATGCTGAATTTGTGAACAGCTTGCTGGCCTCAAAAAGTGATGGCCTAGATGATGAAGGTTAGATGTATAGCAAATATATTTAACTTTGCCTACACTTACCAGCTTAAGCTACATGTCTCTTCTTCAGTTTTAGGCCATCAAAACTTCACGCTTATGGAAAAGAAATAGGATTTTTCATATTGAAACTGATTAACTACATGGTCTTTGAAAGAAATAGGGTTTGGCATTTCATTTCGGTTCTTTTGGTTCTTTTCCTGTCGTGTATAACCACTTAAAACAGTTTAACCTAGCTGACAGTTATTCTTCATTGAAAGTATCTAGGTTGTTGACTTTCATAACCAAATTCAAACATGTTTCCTTTCAGTTACATCTCCCAGCTTAGAGACACTGTCATCAAAGCCATCCAGTGATATACTGCCAGACCAAAGGCATGGTGTTCAGATTTCTTGCGAACCGAAAGAGACAATGGCCAGGGAAAATGTTGATGTGAGTCGTGTGAAGATGCAGCACGTTTTGAAGCATGATAGCGGCAATTCTAGTGCAATTCACCCAGTTAGGATGACTGAAGATGAGAATCTTGATTATGACAGTAATGCTAGCTCATCGAGCTTTGAGTTTCACAAAGGAGAGAGATCGGTGAGCAATCCTGCAACAAGATCCCTATTGAGACCTATGCCCTCTAAGTGGAATGATGCTGAGAAATGGATAATGGGTAGGCAAAATATACAAGCAAACTACTCGAAAAAGAACATTGTGCAAAGCCAAGCAAATCGCTTGCCAGCAACAAGCATGGCAAGGGTTGCTCCAGAGTCTGCTAATTATGATCATCACAAATTAGCAATCAGCAAATTGACTGAAACAAAGGGAGTTGATTTCTGTCAGCCGACAACTTCACATATGGCATTTGAGAAATTCTCTTTTGTTCCTTCTGAGGCCCATTCAGTTTCAGGCCAAGCTCATGGAAGGGTTCCAACATTAGTAGACTCCCTTCCCCAAAGCAAAGATTTGAAGGATGTAAATGAATTAGTCATATCCTGCTCAAGTACAGATGATCAAAAAGGTACAGAAAGTATAGCATAATTTATGACCTCATGCATACCATGAGACGTGCACATCAGAAATGTAGGGCATCTTCTAAAAGAAATTCCAGGTCCATAACATAAATCATATGGTGGGTCATTAATGATTTTTTTAATATTACCTCTATTACAATTTACCAGGTTCTGATTTGAAGTCTAATGTTGTGTTTCTCTATACTCTTAAATATGTGCAAAGTTGACAAAATTTTTCATTTTCAAACAACATTAATAAGTCAACCATCCCTTAGTAGTTCTGGTGAGATATTTGGAAGTAACTTATAATATGGATTAGAAGGGATATTTAATAATGGACCGTGTTTTGTAATCAGTGGATGAAGCATCTAGATGAATGTAACGATTGCCATTTGGATATAATAATGCATGTATGCTTTCTGTCATGCATGAATGTTTTCCCCCATAGCTGAAGTACTCAGCAATTAGATAAGAACATTGTTTTGTTCATTTGATGCAGCCATTCCTGGGATCAGATCAGTTGCTATGAGAGACATGGGAACAGAGATGACCCCTATGACTAGCCAAGAACCTTCTCGAACTGCTACACCTGTTGGGTCCATAAGTCCGATGCGTAGCCCAACTTCCTCAATATCATCTACTCCTAGGAGGGGTGCACCTGCTCCTACACCTTTTGAGGGCAAAGCTAATGAGGATTCACAGTTTTCGGTTGGAGGCAAGAAACAGTTGTCAGAAGAAGAGATTAAGCTCAGGACGAGAAGAGAGATTGCAGCTCTAGGAATGCAGCTTGGTAAGGTTAACATCGCTGCATGGGCGAGTAAAGATGAGCAGGAGAAGAACAGATCTTCTGTTCAGAACATAAAACAAGAAGAACTTGAGAGAATTGAATATGAGAAACGAGCTACTTTATGGATGGAAGCTGAAAAATCTAAACACACTGCAAGGTTTATTCACGCCTCATTCTCCAAGAACTAGAATAGACTCTGTTTTTTATCCTTTAATTTTTTATGATATGATCATATTTTTAGTGCATTAGGCCATTATAAACTGATCATAGATGTTCATAATGCAGATATAAACGAGAAGAGATTAAAATTCAGGCATGGGAAAGTCAACAGAAAGCAAAGTTAGAAGCAGAAATGAGGAGAATTGAGGTAGAGATATATAATGAACCAAAATCCTTTTTTGCTTCTTCACAGTTAAACCAATTTTCAACTTGATCCCCTGCATTTCAACAACACTCTTCTATTCAAATCCTCCTGACAGTTAACTGGTAGCTCTTTGGCTCTTTAGATGGATTTGTGACATGACATATTTTCCGTGATGGGGCTTGTTTAAATGTCAACCAGAAGATGCCATATCGCACTAGATCTAATTAAAAGCTTGACAGTTTCACCTAGTCAGGGACTGAATTAGATGAACTTTGAAAATGTGAAGGATTAAAATGAGAAAGAACATTAATGAGGGATCAGCTTGAGATTTGGCCCTTCTTTAATTGCAGCTGCAGTATATGATCTTATAAGTAGTAAATCCTTAAGAGTTACTACTGAATAACTTCTACTTCGTCACACTGATGGAAGCTTTGTGTTTTTTAGTCCAAAGTTGAGCAAATGAGAGCCCAAGCTCATGCAAAGATAGTGAAAAAGATTGCTTTGGCAAGGCAAAGATCTGAAGAGAAGCGTGTTGCTGCCGAAGCAAGAAAAAACCGAGAAGCGGAAAGAACCGCGGCTCAAGCAGAATACATACGTCAAACAGGAAGAATGCCGTCTTCGAATCACACTTGCTGTGGTTGGCTGTGATGTCTCATATAACCAACGCAGTGAAACTATAAGGGAAAAAATGTTGCTTCTCTTTTTTTGCAGTTTGATAAGGGTCATTATTTTTACACAAGGCAGTGTTATATAGGTCGCTCAAATCTTGTAATTTCCCAAGCAATTGAGTGCTTGAAGTTAGATCAATAGAGGGAAGAGAGAGAGAGATATGATGTTCACAGGTCACAAATGTGTAAAGATGGGCTTGTGATCATAAGTCGTGAACAAGAGAGAAACAATGTATTCAATATTCAAGACAAGTCGATATATCTCTATTAATCCTCTATTTATACTAATTCTTCTTCTAACTAATAACCTCTTGATCTACTGATTTAAAATTTAAGGAATCAAAATCAAAATAAAAGTTAGCTTAAAGGTGTAAAGACTAAAGCTATTGATTTAAAATTTAAGGAATCAAAATCAAAATAAAAGTTAGCTTAAAGGATCAAAGATTATACTAACCTAATAAGTACAGGATCAGTTTCATACTGAGCCATCAAAAGCGTGATTTTAGCAAACATGTAGATATTCACATCCTACACAAGATATGTAGTTGAAGGTGTTTGACTAATTAAACTTAGTCATGGCATTTTGATAAGCATGAAAGTAAGATGGATGTTTTACTTCTCTTTACTCCTAACAAATTCTACTTGTAACATTGATGCCCGTTTGGTACGCAGAATTGATTTTGATGGAAATGGATATGGAGATAGAAATGGACATGGACATGGAGATGGAAATGGAGTTTTAAAATGCGTTTGATATGTTATGGAAATAGAACCTACTTTTTGTATAAAAAGACTAAAATACCCTTTTATATTTAAGAATAAAAATCCAACTCTGACGATAAAAAATTAAAGCAGAGTCGAAAGGTCGCCGGAGCCTTAGGAGGAGATCTTTGAATGACGACGAAAACGATGGTGGATACAAACGACAGAGGCGCCGGAGATTGAGATGACGAAGTAACAAGCAGAGATTCGAAAGGTTCGCGCGCATGATTCCCAGAAGTCGAAAGGTCGCCGCCAACAATGGAGGGCGCGCACCATCACCGTCATGATGGAGGTCGTCGCCAACGATGGAGGTCATGCGCCAACACCATCATGATGGAGGACGCCACCATCTTCCCTTGCTGCCAGCAATGGAGCTCTGGAGCTCGCCGGTGTAGGACATGAAAAGCAAATGGGAGAGGAGGGTGGTTCTTGCCGGTGGATAAGATGGAGCTCGCCGTTGTCGTCAACGTCACCAGGTAAGTGCTTGCTGACGATGGGTATCATCGATACTTTTTCTGTGCTTGCTGGAGGTGTTCGCTCCTGGATGGAGGAGGGGGCAAAAATGGATTTTGGAGGGTGGAATTACAAAACTGAGCATTTTGGATGGAATTCATTTTAAGATTTTGGGATGGATGTGAAAATGGAATTGTGACAAATTCTATTGTACCAAACATGCTTGTATGATGGAATTGGACTTCATTTCCATTTCTCCATGCGCCCAATTCCATCATACCAAACAGGGCATGAGAAGCGATGAAATTCCATGTGTTAAGTTTGAACCACATTTACACTCGTTAAATTATATAATGACTCGTGATCGTATATCCTATTTTATCATTAGAGCTTGTAATTAAATTGATAGCAATATTTTAAATATATGACATTGACAACCATATTTGATTGGGAAACTTAATAGATATAAAAAAGTTAACTTAAATATGATCCTTGAAAGAAAATCACTATACATATAAAGACAAATTAAGGAACTAATTCAATATTCAACAAAATAATGACTTAGATAAACATGGAGCTGCAAACCGAGCAGTCTTCTGGGATTCTACGTTGAGTAAATATTTTCTTCAGCTTCTATTAAAAAAAAACATTCCTTAGCTTTGATCTTTAACTACGGTAAGTATAGCAAACGAGAAAGGCGAAACAGAAAAGACTACATGTCTAGCTAAAACCAAATTTCATTCCTTTTTCAAAACTAGAGACCACATAAATCATGTTCCTCAAAATGATAAACAACAATAAAATTATATCCAAACATGCCAAAAAGCCACATCTCTTGATACAAGGCACCATAGAATAACTAAGAAACCGGCACCAATAAAAATTCATGAAAATCTCCGCAGTTCTCTTACAGATCTTGGACGCTCAAACCTGCAAACATAAAGAGTAATACAAGTCAGAGTAATGTCCAAAATGATATAGCACCCAAAGAAGCATGAACATTCATCCCTAACACAGACACATGGTAAGTAATTTCAAGTGTAGCTACACATATTTGGACACATGTGGCCTCATTTAAAATGACATGTTTTATGCATAGCGCACAACCTAAAAAGATAGAACGAAAAGAAGATAGGTGTAAAGAGAAAGTATATCTATTGTCAAACTCTTTTACAGAGATAGGCGGACAAATGATCCAATTCAAATGCATCATGTAAAGGGCAGTGTTCACTTCGTTTTACTAACCTGGAGGAAGTGATTGCTTCAACTTATCCGCCTTCTCTGGGTCAAACACGCAAAGTGTGTACAAGTACCTGGAGCATCGGACCTTGAACTTCACAACATCCCTGCTCCTCTTGATTTTCACTGACCTTGCATCCTTCCTTCTTGCAGTAAGAAGGAAATCCTTAATCTCGTGGATTTGTTTAGGCTGTGTAGGACATATAAAGAGAAATGAGTATATATAATACGTACGGAGGAATAAAACAAGATGATACATTGGTATCATGGAACCAAGATGGCATATTCTTTAGTTTTGGCAAAAGCCCTCTCCCCCTCCCCTTTACCGAAACACTATGAAGGGAAATCATCATTGTCTCAGCTGAAGCTATTCACTTGACATGAACTTCAAGCAGAAAGAAAAAGCAAGTAAAAGAAAAAAATGTCTATGCAGCTTGAATAAATCAGCAAAAATCACTGGCCAGTTCCATATTCAATTTTCTAATGCTAAGTATAGCCCATTAGCCACGTTCCCAGCCGCAGGTAAAGCATAAATCCTTGTTTCTCATATACAAATATGCAATCTGTGAAAGATTCAAAATTTTCTCGCTTTAATCTAGTTTTATTTTGTGCTCTGCAATTCCTCAAGCCTGTTCATTAAACTTCGCTCCACTTAACCTTTTCTTTCTATCAATAAACCAAAGATAGAATAAAAGATCCAATCATCTCAGTTCAAGTAGAAAAATCCCAACCCAGAAATGTTTGTCACAGCAATCAAACCCCAAAGACAAAACCAAAACATGCTATACATTATCTAAAAACACAAACATTCTCTCGAAAAGAAGATTTGAATCCCTTATCACTGTTCTTATTCATGCTCTATAATAGATAATGGAATTTCAGACGAAAGACCCATAAACGAAGATGATAAATCGATTAGGGGGGGAAAACAATATAGTACCATTGTGATGAGCTCCAACGCCCGCGCCTCCGACTTTCCTCCTGACAGTCTCGGCCTCACGACACGGTTAGAAACACTGAAGCCAAATGCGGCATTCAAGGACTTAACAACTCATAAACCCTAATCTCTAATAACTGAATTCCCCAATTTAACCGAAGCCCAAACTGGCCCAAAATAACCATAGCCCATACTAAATTCCCAATTGGCCCAATCAAAACTAATGGACTCCTCTAGGCCGTAATAACATTTGGGTATCTGTTGGGCTCTATTAATGGATTGGACTTGGGCTTGCAATTGGCGCTGCTAGTAGAGATAGAAAGAGGATAAGAGAACAACGATAGACATACAATCAACGGGAGTTGAATCCAACGTAACAAATTTGAATCTCTACTAGAAGATGTGTTCATATATGGTGTCTGAAAATGATTTGAACGTGATTATCTATAATAAAAGAATATACGTACTTAACAAAAAACGATAAACTGTCAATTTTTTTTTGCCAGAAAGATGAACATATCAAATTATCATAAAGGTTGTGATATCATTGAATTTGATCAAATATTTATAGCAAAAGGCACCGGTGTTAGGACAGGAAAATATTTTATTAGTGATGTTTGGAAGCATGTGAGCTAAAAAATGACTTGAACTAATGGGTTTTAAGAACAAAAGGAGCTTCAATTTCTAAAGTTCTCCTGAAAATATTTTCTTTCTTTCTTTAATTATAAAGAAATTCACCATCAGGTTTCAAGTAGAGAAATAAATAAATAAAATATTCTAAAAATTGAGAAAATTACCATCATGTCCCAGTAATAGTTGGTCTGGTTGTCATTAACAACATGGCTACCAATAACAATCAAAGCAGATACAGTTATAATTTAACGATAATTTTACCGATCTTTAAAATGTTTTATTTATTAATTGAATTATTTATAATCTAATGCTAAATTTCTATTTTTGTTGTATTCCTTCTCAAATGATATATGTCATTTGTTGAATGAATGTTAAATAAGTTGGATATTTTGTAGGAGAAAAAGAGATGGAAAGTAGGGTAGTGGCCAGCTAAGGATAGGGTAGGCCTTTAGGAAGAAATAATGGAGGTGGGGATGGTGCCCTACCTTGTCATATTCCACCCTCATAAAAAGAGTGCCTCCAACTAATACAGTAGCCCCACACCATGTGTCCACTCTAACATCTCTCCAACTTTCTTCCACCATTTCATGCAGTTTTGGAATTCGTCGAGAGAAAGGAATTGACGGATTGTGAGATGATTTTACGGATTTCGAGGTGATTTTACTAATTTTAAGATACTTTTACTGATTTTAAGATATTTTTTATCTTAATTTACGTACACCATTAGAAAAAAGTTTTCTCAAACATGCGGATCCACACTCCCATGCTCTTCAAAATTTATTTATTTTTCAATCACAACGCAATTACATATCTAGTGAGATGAAGGGTTGATATAATTTGTCAACTTTTAAATGTACCCTTAACTTTTATTTTGAACTCTTAAATTTAAAATAAGTTATTTTGAATTAATATCATTTTACCTATGAATGATTAAAATCTTTTGTTTTAAATTTGATAGAGTAAAATCGAAATGGAAGTAAATTTTATATTAACATTAAATAAAGATTTTTCACTTACATTTTTTTTAAATATTGTAAAAAGCTTGTGAGGCAAATTGAAAAGGAAAATGTATTATAATACAGGCAATTATCAATTATTTTCTTATGGGAAAAGATGTATATTATGGGAATAAAGTGGTTGTAAGTTGTAACTTTGTCCATTATGCCGACAGGCTACAGTCCTCTTTTATTCATAGGTTGGAAGTTGGAACTTCTCCAGAATTGGAATTTGACTACAATTCATCTCTCTAATTTCCCAACTTGGATTCTTTCTCAACTCAAACCATTATTATGCAAGGCATTACTGTCATTGTGTCTAATTGGCTCAATATTTACAGGGTTGAAGTGCACGTTCAATAGTGTTTTCCATAAAATGAGATAATCTTCTTCATATATTTAACTCATGTTGCGTAAAAGTACTTTTCTACCGCGTTCCTAAACGGACACATTCTATTTGGGACTATTATCTTCTCAAATTAAAAGAAGCTTTAACCAATAAAATAATTAAGTTGGGACCGCATATGTGCTTGTTTGGGAACACCATTTCCCAAACGGTGCACACATTCTAATATAAAATCACCTCGAAATTCATTAAAACATCTCGAAATCCCTAAAACCATTTTGAAATCCGTCAAATACCTCAAAATCTGTAAACTCATTTCTCTCAACGGACTTCTCAAACACACACTATAACTACTCATAATTAATCAATTTTTAACAATGTATATTAAAAAAAATTGTGCCTTATAAATAACACCTAAACATTCTCATCTCTCACATGCCAAAATAGTCAAAAGGCACATACATGTCTGGTAGATGACAAGGATTTGCATTTCATGCCCTTCTCTACTTTTCCTACCTTTTCAACATCTCCATATGCTAGCAATTAACTTGATATTTCATAACTTCAAATAATAATAGAACAAGATTCAACTTTCATAATATGCATGTGTCACATTCAAGCCTTGGTTCTCATCTTAACGTATAGACTAAGCTTCCTTCAATTTGAGCTGTGTGGGACTTCATTTGAAATTAGGTGCAAGTGATGCTACCTGTTCCATGAGTGAAATATGGGAAAATATTAGAGGTCTTTGTATTTCTTAGGCACTGTTCGGTAATTACATTTGTGCAAGTCAAGGTAAAACTCCTCTCACATATTTATCTCAGCTTATGTGAAATCATTCTCCCAACAAATTTTCAAACACACTCTAAGTCCAAAACTTAGAGCTCGCTTTGAAGTCTGTTTGAGAATAACTTTTACAGAGTTCGAGGCAAAACCTATATTTTGAAAGGTGATTTGTGAATATTTGGGAATATCTTATTCCCAACAGTGCATGCAAGTCAAGACAAAACCATCTCGAAATCCATGAAATCATCTCAGAAAGCCATAACTCCTTTAGGGTAAAAGAAAAAAGAGAAAGAGAAAATGTATTATAAGAGAGTGTGTGATTTAACAAGAAGAGTAAGAGTAAGAGAATTAGGGAAACACCGGATGGGCTTGTACCAAAGGTTTTAACAAAGCAAATGGCAATTTAATCAACAAATGAGAATTGAAACTCTAATGACATCATTTTAATTTAATTTGGACCAAAAATGGAGTTGCATGTCGTATTCTAAGATTGTATGTTTCAAATTAAAGGACTTGAATCAAGTGTTATGTATGGGAGGGCTCATTTTGGCATAAATGATCACATTTTATGCTTAAACTACGTATTACATTTTCTTTATTTTAGTTATGCAAAATTTTTAATTTTTGAATTGGTTAGCAGATTTGAATTTAGAATATCCATATTCCTAGATTTTAAACTACATATTAGTTTTGAATTTAATATTTTTTTTAGATTCTAGATAACATTTAATAATATTAGGCTAGATCTTTATCATGAACATTTAATTTGGACATAAATGATCACATTTTATGCTTAAACTACGTATGACATTTTCTTTATTTTTGTTATGCAAAATTTTTAATTTTTGAATTGGTTAGCATATTTGAATTTAGAATATCTATGTTCCTAGATTTTAAACTACATATTAGTTTTGAATTTAATATTTTTTTAGATTATAGATAACATTTAAAAATATTAGGTTAGACCTCTATCATGAAATTTGAAATACATTGTACTCCTTAAATCCTGGAACACCTAGGAATAAGGATTCAAAGTTTCGGAAAATTTCATAAGGTTAATCAAATCTTTATAACTGAACCCTAGAGAGAATCTCTCTCAAGTCTAAAAGTATAAGAAGCAACTTTTGAATTTATTGGGAATTTGCTTTTTCTTTGTGCTTCTATCCATCACATTATGATTTCATTGAGAGGCCAATGTTCACGGGAGGCCTGGGTACCCACTGAAATTTATAGCTGGCAAAAGGTTGAGTAAAATGTCGTCTTTTGAAATGGATTTTTTTTTTATACTTGTGTTCATAACGTTATTACAAAAACTTTTGTTGAAGACCTAATTAAAATTAAATTCATATTTTTAATCTAAAGGTCATTCTCAAATTTATAGAGGTAGCGAGCCAAACCCACTTTTTTAACAAAAAAAGATACACATGCATAGGCGCACACACACACATGAACACTAACATGTCAAAAGTTAATCCCACCGGAAAACTAGGCCACTTAATCTTATGATACTTGGTGAAAGATAGACCATACGACCTAAGTGGTCTCAAATCTCAAGTGTTTGGGAGATTCAATCGGCCAAAATATTTGAAAATCAAACTAACTTGAATATGCCATAACGATCAACAATTTATGGCATCACGTGCAGTTTCTGCAACAGCAAATAGTAAAATTGACATTTGGCAAAAAAAATAGTAAAATTGACAGTAAAATTGTTTCATCTCCCAACAACTCACCAGAAAGTTTGGTCAGAAATCATTAATGATCAAGAAGAGTCTGTCTAACATCACATTCATTGTTCTGTGTTTAACACTTGGCCCACTCATGACTTTAAAAAGAAAAACCAAAAAGTACTTCCAAAGTAAAGTTCCATAAAACTTTAGCAATCTACACAAGCGACTTCCAAACAAGTTATCTATTGCATAAACTGTACCCCAAGGGTGAATGTGATATGACTGCAGTATATATATATATAAATATATATCCTTGTGAATAGTCCTAGCCGGGAGAAATAAAAAAACAAAAGACTATAGGCCACAACTGAAAAGAACTTCTTGGTTCCCACCATTAATGAAAGGTTAGAAAGCAAGCTAATAATAATATTATTACAGCTTACAGGAGACACAGATGAAAACGCCGAATCTAGACTGTCACATAGTTTAGCAGTCTAGAGACCCCACAGTTGTGATCCCAGAGCTTGTACTTCTCGGGTCCTGTCGGCTACCAAAGTCTTCACATGTGCCGTTGGAAAGTCTTTGAATCGGAACCGAATTAAGAAGCTCGAGGCCACTGTTACCCATTTGCTGCACTTCTTGAGGGGAAAGGATCTTGATACACCATACACTGTTGACGAATTCCCTGTTGTAATTTGAAAGAACATGTTTTTAAGAGAATATGTAAAGAATAGAGCAACATCAAAAGAGGGAAGAAAAGTACAGAAAAAAAAATGAAGTGTGATGGTCACAAACAATCATGTCCATGGTATATTTATACCAAAAAAACAGGAAACATATAGTTTGAATTACACTAACTTCCGTTTGAAAGGGCATGGGCAAAGAAGGATACTTACGGCCAAGGGCCATCACCAAGGAGAAGAACATCATTCTCTCGGTCAACAAATACAAGCTGCCAGCCTGATCTTACAGGGTCCTCCAACTCGCCTTCAAGGCCAAACATTCGAGCAAGCTCACGACGCAGCTCATGGTAGCTGCTGAATTTAGTGATATCCAACGATCTTCCAAAGGACCCTGACTTGTAAACCTGCAAAAGGCAAACCGAATAAATACGCTAGAATTAAAGAGTCAACTCTGCTGTGCATTACAACAGAGTAGGGCTGAGTGAAGAAACAACTCATGGATTTGACAGGGCAAAATTCCAGATGGAAAAATCACCTTAACAAAGGTTTTATTTTGAGAATTTCCTTGGCCCCTATTTTCTGGGGCATATAGGTATCCTGAATCACCAATAGTTTGTGACATTGCAGGATTCAACGTAGATTCAGTGCCTGTAGGATTCAGGTAATTAGAAAATTGAAAAGGTATGGTTGTCGAATCAACATTGCTGCTAACCCCCTTAAGGCTTGACATCCCATTATGCACTAGAAGAGATGAGGGCTCTATATTAACACCAAATAAAAGATGATTTTGCGGATCAGTGCTCCCTTCTTGATCAATTGAGCACTCCCTTCCAGGGAAGGGTGGCAAAGTAACTGCATTCTGAGACAATGTATTCTGGCGCTGCCCTAACTGATCCATGTGAGGCAGATCACACTGAGATGCTCCAGAGGAAAGAAAAGGGTCCACAGCAACACGCTTGGAAGGCCAAGAGGCTGTGGCAGTAGAAGGTTGAACAGGTACCCAAGAGCTTGTTCTAGGAATATTGAGAAGATGGGAAGTTTCTTCTTGGGGAAAAGAATCCAAAATACTGTGCAAGGGAGAAACCATTGCAGTAGCGACACTGTTCCCATTTGAATCGGAAAAACTTTGCTGATGGCACAAAGAAGAAATGGCCTGTGTAGGTGGTGACTGAGGTTGAGTTGCTGAAGCTAACTGAGACATTGTAGAGACACTATTTGAAATCTGCTGATCAGAAAAACTTTGCTGTTGATGTTGCTGTTGTGGCGGTGGCTGCTGCTGCTGATTAGCGGAAGAGTTTTGATGCTGAAGATGAGTCTGACTTAGAGCCTCAGATTGAGATGGATGCTTATTATCTTGATTATTTTGAAAAGCTAGCTGAGGTTGAGACTGTTGCATCATCTGGGCCTTCACTGAAGCAGCAGACCTGTTGGGCAAGTTCTGTGGTTGCTGAAATTGAAGCAGCGATGTTGCATGCTGTTTGGAAGGATCTATAGTCCTGATATCCTGAAGCGCGGCGGCAGCCATGGCTTGGTACATGTCGGTTTGCATATTCAGAAAGGACGGATCAAACCTTGGTTGCATCCAAGGATTAACCCCAATTCCAGGAAAATTAAGAGACTGAAGCTCCCTATCCAAAAATAGTGAATTCATACCCAAATCATCATCCTTCATACCTGCAAATATTTGTACAAAATGAAAACTTTAGTTTCCGCAGCTGCTTAGATAAAGATTTGAAAATGTAGTAACCTTTTAAAGTTGACAATCGTTTAAGTAGTCAAGTGCAAATGCGGATTTTCGTCACCGAAATTAGCAAGATGTATACCATGGAAAGAAGGCAGTCCAGTAGGCCATGGTCGTTTAAGCCTAAGAGGGAATGGGGAAGGATACATAGGAAATGTTGTTAATGGATCAATTTCCCACAAGGACACTCTAGGTTGCCTATCTCCTGCTGTGGACTCATCCCAGCCAACCTGCAATTCAAATAAATAAGTTAAAAACTTACAACCTGTAGCCCTAGCCACACTTGTAAGAGCTTCCTCGATAAGTTAAAAACCGTTGAAAACCATTCACCAAGCAACTTATTAGATGTCCAGCATCTGGACTAGTATTCAAAACAATTATATGATATCAAAGCAACTAAATATTAGTGTTTAGTTACAGACCTTAACTGATCGCCAATGTGAATTTGGCCACCTCACAGGATCCAGGTCACTAATGCCAGTGATTGTGCCCATGTATCTAATCAAGGAAGAAACAATGCATATTTAGAAAATTGTATCACAAACTAAGAGGTCACTAAAGACATTTTCCCAGTCAACGATAAAATGTATTAAGAAACTTTATGGATGACACACCAAGGCTTTCATTCAGGTGTAAAACCAGAAGCATAAATTGAATATATCCGTCTCAATATTTTCTCACGTCGACACTAATGCCATCACAGAGATAAAAACTGCTACCAGTCATAATTATTTTCAAAAAGATAATAAATCAGTTAATTAAACTTAAGCTAAGGCATGCAGAATTGTGAAAAATAAGTCAATTCTCTTGCATTTACTAACAACCCAGAAGTGCACATCAATCATGAAAATATCTAGCACTAACAAATTCAACAAAAACATTAAATGCGAACCTACCGCCGGACACTTGATTCCTGTGTTTCAAACAACATCCGGAAGCGCATGCCAACTGAAACTCGGGCATGATACACAGCTTTAACATACTTTGCTAGTGGTATGACAAATTCTGATGGGCAAGCACTGAGTTTTAAAATGAAAAACAAATTATCAATTGAAGGTATTATGTAGTATTTTCAAAGCCTCACAACGTAGTACCAACTGTACCGTGGGTTGTAGAAAATGGTGAAACGACTGTTTGTTGCAGCTGCATGCGCTGCAGCAGCAAGAAGCCCCAAGTGCATACTAGCACTTGAGAGCACTGATAATGGCATCGCTGTCTGTGGTCGATTTGCCCGTCGAATACCAAGAAGCAATTGATTCTTGTCATTCCTGTTTTAGAACAAAAATAATACATTTCATTTACCTCAATAGTATCATGCAAGTATTAGCTAAATTGACAGAGCTTAAATCAGCAGCAGTGCCTAAGGATATATTCCGACTCTGATCGCAAGGAAGAGAAAACAATGAAAGAATATTACAATGCATGCTACCAAGATACAAGCTTTGTGCCACTCTAGATTACTGATGGAAGTAAAAGGAAACCAAGAAAAAAAATACTTACCAAATAAACAGCACAGAATCACCAGCAACAAGTCTTTTAGCACTTACAAATACACTCCATCCTGTTGTAAGTAGATGTCGTTTGGGCTGCCCTGTAGAAAGTCAAAGTCCCATGTTGTAAACCTGATATTTAACCTTGAAAAAATATATAAGCTTGTATTGAGAAGAAATTCCCATTGTGCATTTTACCATCTACAAAACTTACCCCGGAAGATATGTCTGAATTTCCATTCGTTACCATGCAAGTCCCGTGCAATTAATTCTTGAACAGGAGGCTGCTGAGAGAAATCCTGCATGTTAAATTTACAAAGTTAGAAGTTCACAAATTATCGCCATAAAAGTTGTTTCTTTTAAAGGATAAATCAACAACAGAGGCTTACCAATGGAGGAAACACTTTCTCAGCAGCCCGACGAGGAACAGAGAATCCCCCATGAGTGCTTGTATCACTAGCAGTCAAAGTTTTGCAGAAGTAGTTTGTTGGCTGTTTACTAGAAGTGCCCAACTCTGCTGGAAGGTATGCCTCTTTTTGTTCTTGCTACAAACATAATCATAGTCAAAGGATGAAGAGAATGGTTTCTACACAAACAGCAAACCACGCTACTAAATTACACAGGTGTCATACTGGATTCAGAGGTTGCAAGGTCATCTGAGCGTATACTTCATCCGTCTCAGCATCAGCCTGAATAAAAAATAAACATAAGCAAAAAAAAACGTTCATTAACCCCAACAAAAAGTGTAAATCAACACACAGGGAATTTGAAACAGTGGCAAACCAAATTTCAAAAGGCCGTACATGCATAGTAACATTATGAAGTTGACAAATAAGTTGGGGAGGTAAGCTTGTGTAGTTGGGAATATGGACGTCCACCTCCTTGTTGGTTGATGCAGCAACCTAAGCAGAAACAAAAGAGTAAGAATATGCCGTCAAGCAGCCTGTGTAGGAGCAGATGAACAAAAGATGCTTCAGAAAGAAAATATAAACATTCAGATGTTCAAGAGGAAGAAATTGTAATTTCTAATGAGTTAAAATCTTTGAGGGGTTCATTAAAAGTAACACAGCATCCCCCACCTTGATCTCAGCGGATGAAGAGAAACCAAAGATTAGGGACAAGAACTAATCAGAGTTTAATTATACAAGTCGCCGGAGAGAGTCAAGAGGGATTTTCCTTTCGAAGCCAAAATCTAAGGTTATGTTTTTCATTAACCTGTTCACTGTGACCCTGGGGGAAGTAGACCACGCGGCTTCCAACAGCTGGAAGGTAGACAAGAGGGCCAGCACAAGCATGCCAAAGCTCAGAATCTAGAACTCGCTTTTCTCCTGGAAAATTCATTCCTAAATCATAAGTAAGGAAATGAGAAATCCATAACTACAGCGTCAAAGTGTCTCAGAGGACAAGTTGCTGTTAAATTTGAGTATATGAACGGCAAAGCCAAGATCTTGAATCGAAAGAACAAAACATAAACACCCAGAAGAGGCGAATATTAGGCAATTGAAGCCAAACTACTTATAAAATAACCTTTTTATCTTTCAGTTCAGACTTCTAACCCCCGCACCCCCCAAAAAAGGGCAAAAGAAATGAATTTAGTGACATAAGACAAGGGAGAGAGAATGACATTAGTAGCAGAAAAGATGGCAAAAGAGAGAGGTGGTGATGAAGGAGGGACAATCTACAGGCAAGTGTTTACATACCTTCCTGCGGTGAAGGAGTAAAACCAGCTGAAGAGAGTCTCATTTCAGCGATTATAGAACCTTGTGTTATTCAGCTCACAGTCACAACAAAATATTCAAATACAAGCTTTAAGTAGAACAATTAAGAAACAGAAACCCTCTCAAAATGACTCCCACACCAAAATATCATTCTTCTCTTTACCTTTTTCCCACCTAACAAAACCCGTCTAAGTCAAACTAAAACAACGCCTATATTCTGAGTTTGAGCTAATAAAACTGACCAACGATAATGTTCACAAAACCCAGAAGGTTCCCGCCCTTCAATCATTAGCCAAAACCAGTTTCTCTACAAAAAACGATTAGTTTACGCCTCATTTGTTTCCCTATCCTCCTCAACCCCGCAAATCCTCAAACTTCAGGCTTCACACCACAATCTTCAGCTCAAACAGGCAGATTGTCGACCCTGAGAGTTCTGCTACCTGGTTTTTCACTGCCTGATTTGGCAACAATCTCAAAGACGAAACAAACTTACAAACAAACCCAAAAAACACTCACAAACTATACAGCCTAAAAAACTTCAGGAGCCAATAGATCTCATCCAAAGAAGAATGAATCCCGGAAGGGAACGGATCTCAATGACAAAAGAAAACAACTAACCCAGAAAAGCATAAAGGCCAAATGGAGTGGAAATCAGCCCACACAATCACTCATCCTAAAAGCTGACGCAAAGATACAACAGAGGATTACTGGGTACAGAACCGGGTATGTCAATATTTTCATGGAGAAATGGAAACTATAGTAGCTATCCAACCTTGGAGTGTGAGAAGTCCTGCGTTGGGTTGGGTGTTATGGTTCATTTTGCAGTAATGGGAAACAAAAAAAAAAACAAATGGGAATTGCAGCTGCCGCTGGTGGCGTATTGCTTCACGCCTCTCCTCTCGTACTCACTTAGCAGTTAGCACACATTCTCTCTCTAGCTACTCAAAGCTGAGAGTTAGTTTCTCTCTCCTTCAATCAATCGAAAACACAACCGCATTATTTTTCGCTGTCTTTTCAAGAGGGAGAGGGCGAATGGACTGCGAGTCTACGACGAGTGACAGTTTTTTTTTTTTTGGGAGAAGGTTTTGCAATTTTGCATTTCTTATAAATATATTTTCGTGCCCACGATTTCGGACAATCATTGAGGAGAGTTGTAAATCAGCCTCAAGATTCAGTTTTTTTAAGCACCATTGGACTGATTTGGATGTTAGGTTTAAAATCTAGGTTTCACAGATTCCGAGGTAAAATCTAGGTTTTGAAATATGATTTATGTTTGGGAAGTTATAGCTTTTACAGATTTCGAGGTAAAAAAATAAGAAAAAGTGGG
>JANTPZ010001725.1:0-10542 GCA_025593235.1 Vachellia pachyceras | reverse complement strand
CACATCAATGATTCAAACTTAATTCACTACATTATAAAATACTAACTTCTTCAGCTAAACTTAATTCACGTGCGTTTACAGGGAATTCCATTGCTTGTGGCTTGTATACGTTATGCCTTATTAAATCACTGTTTATTCATAAATGAGTTACAAGATATAGCTTATTATACCAAAAGAGTGGTTGAATAAAGTGGAAGCGATGACTAATTACTTACAACATGGCAAATCAAAATTTAAATTTTGATAATAAAGGGTGTTTATATTTAGTATCTGATGAAACCTCAAACAAAATGAATCTAATAAGAGAATATATGTACTTAACAGAAATAAAAGCTACATGGTGTGGGCGAGCTTCATGCTTTAAAACTGTCTATGAACTTTTTTTTTCGGTGATAGAATAATGAATCATAAATTATAATTTGAGTTATGGAGAGGAGAACCACAATTAAAGTCACGGTGTTATGACCTTCAAGTGATAATAGATGTAACAATATTCAAAAAATATGGAAGATGGGCATCACGCGCGCGCGCGCCCACAGAATGCTTTGCATTCATATCACTTAGCTTTTTCCATTTGTTTTGTTACTAAATCATTATTGTAATGACGTTAAATTACAGAAAAATTTGCTATGTGCACGGATCTCATTATTGTATTGGCTGCATCCTCAATTACACATTTAAATGTTTCACCAACCTAGCAGGCATTGCCAGTTATTAGCAGCTTGAAGTATTTGAGAGAAGAGACAAGCTTTCTTAGGAGTTCATGGGGCTATATGTAATCAAATATTTTCCAATCCAGTTCGGAACAAAAGGATAACTAGAAGTTTAGCAGTCTCGATCGCAGAAAAAGAGATCTCAACAGAATACATTAATCCTTAAACAAACCTACGGCTTAGTATCAGTATAAATATGAGTGATTATTCTCAGGCTAAGTCGCCCGTAAAGCGTTGAATATCGAGCTTTATATACTCTGTTTTTCTAATTAAAAATGAGGAATGTTGTGAGTGGGACTCTACTGGTATTGATATTAATGGTGATTTTAGGGATATCCGAGGGTCGAGGAATCAAACTTGGCCAGCTTCCTGGCACAGAAGTCGTCAATCCAGCTGGTTATGGAAGCTACGGCAACGGTAGTGAAGGAGGGTATGGTGGTGGCTATGGAAGTGGGCAAGGGGGAGGAAGTGGAGAAGGGAACTCCGGAAGGGGTAAAGGAGAAGGACAAGGTTGTGGACATGGACAAGGAAGCGGAGGAAGTTATGGCGGCAGCGGCGAAGGAGGAGGAGGAGGCTGTGGAAGCGGAGGTGGTTATGACGGAGGAGGAGGAGGTTGTGGAAGAGGAGAAGGAAGCGGATCAGGAGGATATGATGGAGGTGGCGGACGAGAAGGACGGGGGTGTGGAAGTGGAGGAGGAAGCGGTGGAGATTACGGCGGCGGAGGGGGAAAGGGAGAGGGAGAAGGAGAAGGAGAAGGATGTGAGGGTGGAGGAGGAAATGAAGGAGGTTATGGCGGAGGCGGCAAGGGAAGAAACTGTGGAAGTGGAGGAGGCTACGACGGAGGCGGTAAGGGAGAAGGTTGTGAAAATGGAGGGTATGATAGAGGAAAAGACTGTGGTTGTGAGGGAGGTGAAAACGGAGGAGGTTACGGCGGCAGAGGTGATGATGAAGATGGAAATGGAGGAGGCAGCGACGGAGAAGGATACGGGAGCTATGGAGGTGGATCTGGCGGCGGAGACGACGGATGTGATGGAAGTGGGGACAACGGAGGTGGTGAAGGGGGCATCAGTATAAGTATCGGGGTGGGTTCCAGCGGCGGTGGAAACAGTGTTAGCCATTGCACCGGTGGCAGTGGCGGAGCCTACAACAATGTTACCACCGGATCAGTTGGTGATAAATTTTGAACGAAATCAAATAGTCTTCCGATTAATAATCCTTGTATTTTGAGTCATATTTTGGGTGTGTGTGACATTAATACAAATCAATAATAGATGCATGTATAATGCTAACATGCATAAGAGCATGGTTTGATTTCTAGAAGTGAATTGAATAACAGGTTGTATGGCTTCCAATCCTAATGTCTAGGTTTGGTTTCAAAACATTTTTATCTTGAATTCCGTAAAATCTACTTTTTATTTCTTTCTCTTTCATCTTTTCTATTTTTTATTTATTTCTTTTTCATCTTTCTTACTTACTTTTTTCCTCAAACTCCATAAAAGCTAATAACTTTCTAAGCATACTCTTTTTAAAACTTAGATTGTGCCTCGAAATTCGTAAAAGCTATTCTAAAAAGGTTTCCAAACAAACCCTGAGTAGCATATAGATACACTTCTCCTGTTTATTGTATTACAAGTTTGGCTAATTACTACAATTCTTGCTGTCGTCTGATATGCCCACAAGCTCGCGGACAGAGATACATAGCACAATAATATAGATCATTTTATTGAAGATGTAAATTAAATGTCGTAAATTGGATTTGCAATTTTTTTGGCCAAGAATGGTGGTCTCCAATTCCAAGCGTTGATGTATACAGCATGCAATACAATATATATAAACTTGTTATGAAGGTATATCACAGGGTATTGTTAATTGTTACTCTTGTTTTTTTGTGTGGAGTTCGTACCTTTGAGCAGTCTAGTTAAATGAGAAGAGAAATTTCAAACTTGTAATGTGTGTACAGAGACCAATTACCTTTTCTCTAAACGTAAATCACAAATATTATATCAACTCATGCCTTTGATATACAACCTAGTTGACTATTTTGGAAACATTAAGTAATTAAGTTAAATAAATTACTATGTTTTGCCAAGTTAAATAGTTACTTTTTTTTTGCCTTACTTAACTATAACAGATAATCTAAAATACTTATAGGTATTGCTAGATTATATATCAATCCATAAATAAGAAAAATTAGTTTAAAAATAATAAATATAAATACCATAAATAAATGTAGTAAACTTTTTTAATTTCTTCAAATTAGTCAATAGAATCTTATATTAATAATCGGTAGGATTATATTTACTACTACGTCCTCATACATAGTTTATATCGTGAGTGGTGATTATATATTACTTGTATGTTATCATGAATAAGAAGAGACACTAAAATATTTTTTTTTAAATATTGCAATATCCATATATTTATGTGATATAACAGTCCATCACGGATTAAATTGGCAACGAACTTTTCTTGATTGCTTTCCGTCACAAATTCTATTTTTGTTGCAGTGTTCAAGATATCAGCAACCCCTAAAAATGTTATAAATTTCCACAATGGACCTAGCTAGATACCAGCTGCTAGTGGGACATGCAAATGGCTAGAAAGCTAGCCCTCACACTCACATTTCATGCATGCATGGCTAACTTTACTTTAGAACTAATAAATAAGCCACAAGATGGGACGAGCTTCCGGCTTACCAAGTTTTGTTCACTCCATCAGAAGATGGGCTGAACCCTTAAATAAGCATTTAATTAATATTTTACCAACTTGGGTAGGTAATCAATCCAATTCAATTCATTGCACTGATCAAGAATGATGAAGTCCAACTCTGTGTCACATACATGATTCCATTACGAGTTTGCAGACTTATTATATGTCAAGTTAAATTTGTCCAGTTTCGAGCGTAAAGATGATGATCAGAAGTTTAGCATCAGTATCGTAAGAGAAAAAGAGATCTCAACAAAATGCATTGATGGATATGTATGTATGTATTTATGTATGTTAATCGAACTGCCCTTAAGTGATAATATATAAACACCAGTGATTTTTTAGTACGCTAAATCCGCCCATCCATCGTTTAACATGGAGCTTTTGTTTAAAGAAGAGGAATTTTCTCAGGTCGACACTGCTTGTAATTATAATATCAACCTTCGTGACCTTGGGATTATCAGAAGGTCGTCGAGGAATCAAAGGTGATAAAGGCTATGGTAACACCACCGGTGGGGTTGGAGGAGGCAGCGGCAGTGCCGGTGGTGGAGGTATGATTCCAGCAAAGGAACAGGTTGCGGAAAAGAAGGCATGGGGGAGCACTACTTTTAGGATTTTACTCCCCTCTCAAGTCCAACAATAAAAAATGGATGGGAGAAGTGTTACCTAAGGTAGAGGATACTTTCTCATGTCTAACCATAAAAGGCCCTCTCAGGATTGTAAAAGGGTTTTTAAAACCCCTTTTGCAACTTTCAAGCTCCATTTTTCAGCCTTGCTGCTTGCCTCCTTCCTCCATCTCCCAAGTTTGCCGATCGCCGACGTCGCTCTCCCAGGTTTTTTTTGCAATCACTCTTCCTTAGTTTTTTGACTAGGATATGAACTTGTGTCCATCTCCCAACCTTGATCGCAATCCTACTACCCTCATCTGTCCATGGCTTCCAATGCCCATGGCTCTCGTCGCAAGCATCAGCGTTTATGGCCACCGCCATCATCGCGATCGCCACGGGAGCAGGGAACACGAAGAAGAGCTTGAGCTAGATACCGAACCTGTTGATAAGGTTACTTCTCCAACCTGATGATGTGGAGGAAGGGGGGATTCTTGAAGAGGAGGAGGGTTCTGGTGGCCGAGATGGTGAGATTGGAAAGAAGGATACAAAGTCCAATGCTGAGTCTGGTGAAAATGTGGCCGCGGGAGGTTGAGGAATTCTATCTGATAATTCAAATCCGGTAGGTTTTGATCGAATTTATTTTTTCTTTATTCTTGCTACTTTTCGCATCTATGTGGTTGTTGAGGAAGTGGAGCCTCTTATAGAACTTATTTTCTTTTCTCTGGTTAGTATTGTTTGCAAAATTCAATATTATTTTCTTGATGATTGTTGGCATTTCAATGAATCCACTTCTCCTTGGTAATTAAACAGGGCTTGGAAGCTGGATAATTCCTCTTTTGCTCTCTACCAAAAAAGATGAAGCTGCATAATTCCTCTTTTGCCTTCTGCTGTGTTTTCCCCCTTAAAGCTGATGCGTCTTACGTCCAGCATTATCAAGCTAGACGTGAGAGGGGGTGCTTCTCACGTCCAGTTATCTTAAAGCTGAAAGTTCAACAGCTGATGGACGTTCCAAATAAATACGTCCACCATTTCTTTAAGTTAGAAGGCAAAATGATGGACATGAAAAGTGTCATTTGTAGTAATGGAATATTAGCTGTAGATATTGGTTTCAAAGGAGATAGAGGAGGCATCGGGATGGAGATTTATTTTCGAGGTCGAAAATACTGCAGCAACTGTGGATTCGGCGGCCGTGACGACTTTGAGATTCATGGAAGCTCACTGTCCCTAGTAGTAGTAGTAGTATTAACCACACCTTTACTAGCTTTAAACTTATGTTTCTACACGTAAACAATAATAATCGTTCACAGACGTGTATGTATTGCAGAGACTATTCAATCTGGGAGCGAGAAAGATAGTGGTGGCGAATGGGGGTCCCATAGGAAACATACCGATTCAGAGGGACACATACACACCCTGCTTCTGGTAATAAATGTGTTAAGTTTCTCGAATCAGATGTCTCATCAGCTATCCAACGCACAGTTGAAGATCCTCCTTTCAGAGCTCAGAACCAGCCTTGAGGGTTCAAACATGCATCCTTCATGTGGACGTCCACCTCATTTTATCTGACATACTCCAGAACTACACTGTGTATGGCGAGTTGTGTGTGTGTGTGTGTGTGTTTGGGGGGGGGCGTGCGTGCAAGTTTCTGGGTTGAAATAGTAATGGTGGACAGGGGTTGAGAATGCTTGGCGGTCGTGTTATTGGGAAAATGAATCTTTGTGAGATGGGAAAATGAATCTTTGATGAATGGTCTACCGATATTAAATGAATCTTTGATGAGATGGGAAAATTAAAAATTAGCTCACATCTAAACATCAATTAAAGAGGTGAAATTAGAAAATAAGCATTAATCATCTTGTAAGTTATTTATATTGTGGATTAAATCATTCTTCTATAAATGACTTATACAAATGATGGAGTAAGCTTAATTAGCTTATAATATTATATTGAAGATGGTGCTGAGATGAAAGTGCATTTAATTTGAACAGATTATGTTGAGAATTTGCGAACCGAGAAACCCATGACTGGATAATTGATTAGCTTGCAGCATTTTTTTAGCATACATGAATGGGCTGCCCATATATATATATATATATATATATATCCGTGACCTCCATCTCCTATGACAAGTTCGGCCGCGTTGGACCCTTTTTTGGTTTTTAATAGTTGTTTCGATCGCTCGGTCGACTTCTTTATTCCTTTTATGGAAATGGAACACGTACAGGACCATATATCAGACTTAATCCATACAGCATTAGAGAGCTTCCCAACTAAATCCACAATGAACGGCCATGCCATTGAGTTTGTTGAAGGTGTGTTGATATTTCGCATCCAACGTTATCTTGAATAGAAAAAAAATGCAGAAACGATGAACACAAGTGAAATAGTAAAGCATGATCCTCCATCAGGTGTCCCCAATGCATCTTGGCCAACCCGTAAGCTACCATGTACGTTCACCTCTCGTCCCTACAAAAATCGATCAGAATCTCAATCAGCTCCAAAGAATTACCCAATGTTTTAGTGCTAGCTTAGCACGTATATGGGAGCTGTTGATAAACTTGAATGTACTGTCATCCTTAGCTTTTATGGTTAGGTGTGTAGCTCACAGACCATTCAATGTCAAGCAGGGATTTGCCCAACTTGACATGTAGTGGGAGCCACAATTAAATGACCTCCTTCAATTGGTCTCCTTTTTTTTTTTTCCGATTTCACAATTTATAATGTTATCCCTTTTTCATTTAATGACGTATAACCGTACAAAACGTAAATTTTGGAGGGAAATTTATCGGAAGGTCCCAAATAAAGAACTTATTTAATGAATGGTCCCAATTTTAAAAATATTTATCAAAAGGTCCCATTGACAACATGAGGTCCTATACATTAACAACTTTATGCGCTGTATTGACAATACCTCATGTTGTCAATGGGACCTTTTGATGAATATTTTTAAAATTGGGATCATTCATTAAATAAGTTTTTTATTTGGGATCTTTCAATAAATTTTCTAATTTTATATGGCTAATAAGTCAGGCGGTAGCTAGTAGTAACATGGCAACATATAAAAATTCCCTTTCACTATCCATACCATTATTCTTATAATAAATACGCTTGCAGAAGAATGAAAATTATACCGATGATGCAATAAACAATGGCGGTGGATGAAATACCATTGTCACATCTTCTCCAAAATACTTACAACAATATATATGTTATCTATTTTAAAATATAAACCATTTTCAACTATATAATAATCAAGTGAAAACGGATAACTCATTAAATCTATTTTAAATTAAAAAAACAACTTCATCTCCCAAGTAAAGAATGTATATGGACAAAAAAAAATCTATAGATTAACTTATATTTTGTATTGGAAGGAATATTTTCACAGCTCTTACAACTTCACTTAATGGAAATTTATCAATTTTCTTGTCACACTTGAATTGAAAGGCAATATAATTAAATTTTCTGGCGATGATATGCTAGAAAGTAGAAGCATTACGAGATAATCAACGTGTTTAGTAACGCTTCTCCAAAAATAAAAGTGCAGTGTACAGCACCAAAAGTACTTATAAGTTACTGTTCACATTTTTTGTCTATTTAGAAAGATTTATGGAATAAGTTGATTGTGGGAATAAGTTGTTTCTGCCAACAAGCTAAAATATTGAGCTTTTACAAATAAGTCATTTCTTCCTTTGCTTTTCCAAACACAAATCACTTTTACACTATGACTTATTTCCAATTTTACTTTTTCATACGTTCTTATATAAATAAGTTACTTATCCCACCGCATTCTCAAATAGACCTAATATATTTGAACAAGTTCGATCCGTAGTGATGAGAAATTGAGAACCCTTATTCGAGTACTGGCTGCGATGTTTAATTACATGCACAGTACAGCATTAAAAAATAAGATATGGCCTCTTTTTATTTTAGTTGACGACGCAATAAAACCGGAACAAGTAAACGTCGTTGTACTAATTTATTAATATGTTCCATGTCCTCTCTTTTTAGAGAATACGTTAGTTCTCCCCACTTTTGTTATTTCTAGCTAATTAATTGAAAGATGCATGTCAATATGTAACCATTTGCCTGGTTACGTTAAAAAAGGGTTTGTTTCATCCAACTATTTAGTGCTAGCTTAGCTAATTAACTCAAATATATTTGGGTTAGTGTGTACCCAATTCATCAGATGCGATGAAATTGATGAAACTAAATTATCAAGAGAGTGAGAAAAAAGGGTTTATTAATATCCGTGCTGTAAGAATAAAAGAACAGAGCATCGATGTATCAAAGTATTCAGAAATAAAAAATTGTCACAGGTTGAAGTTGAGAGCTTTTTTTTTAATGATTTTAATTATTATTATCCCTTCAGAGAGAACTGCCAAAAGGTTCAAATTGGATATATACCTACCCAGCCAACTTGAACCTAACCAAAGCTTTTACATGTTAGTATCCATTAATATTATCAGTAAACGTTGATTCAGTGGCTAAGATGTCTCATAGAATCCACAAGAATGTAAGTTTAAATTTCATGGTAGATATGAAAACCTTATGAATAAACAATTCATAAGTATATTTATAAATACTGTTTAAACTCAGAAATATGTTCTAACAATTAACCCCCGATAATGGTGAGCCTCCAAAATCCAAATTAGACGAGCAAACCTAGCAAACAAAGGAGCCATAAATGTTGAGGTCATATTTACCGGGTGGAGTATTTATAGCTCTTGCTGTACCAAGTCAGGAAAGACCTAAATAATAATTACCTGAATCTGGATGAACAATACACGGTGTCATTTATGTGGTTCAGCCCTGTCTAGGTGAGAAGTAAACAATAGTGGCTAGGCCAATGTTAAAAGAGTTTCAGAATTTTTCTATATTTGGTCCGTTTGGTAAAGCGGTGAAGAAGTACTTTTACCATTTACGAGATAAATATGTGATGAAGATTATTTCGTTTTGTGGAAAAACATTGTTGACTTTGCTTTTGGGGTGTTGAGAAGTTTTCACAAACACCCCAATTGTCTTATCATTGACTCTTACCCTTCGAATGCTTAATTTTTTTCAAACACATCGCCCCATTACTTCACTACATTGTCCCATCTCCTATCTATCTACATATAATATCGAATCGAAGGATCGGTTCTCCAGCATATAGGATTTTTTTTTATTTATCATTGTTACCTGCCATATGGATCTCTTCTTACAAAGCAAACATTCTTCTTAGCTCATATATCCTGCTTTCCATTCATTTACAAGTTTATATTCGTTTGTTTCGCTATGAAGCTGTTTCTGATGCTTACTGATTTGAAAAAACCAGTCAGTACTGTTGGGGTTGCATTGCAATTTTTGACGAGTTTCCTTCTTTCAAGGATTTGCCTGTCAAAGAATGTTCCTGCGTCTTTTGTGTTTGGGGACTCTCTGCTTGATCCCGGTAACAACAACTACATTGCTTCACTCTCCAGGGCAAACTACGTTCCCAATGGAATCGATTTTGGATGGCCCTCTGGCCGTTTCACTAATGGAAGAACCATAGTGGACATCCTAGGCAAGTTTTTATTGCTGAACCTTTTTAAGTTTCTGCATTTCCATTTTTTCCCTTTAAAATAAATAAATAATATTTAGCCAATTAATTCTTACTGCCACTGTTTCTCTCCTTTTTCTCCAGGCCATCAATTAGGTCTTGATTTCACCCCTCCTTACTTGGCTCCAACCACGAGAGGGTCAGTGATTCTTAAGGGAGTCAATTATGCTTCTGGTGGAGGTGGCATCTTGAATCACACTGGATACGTTTTCGTAAGTTTAATTTCTTCCTCATAAATGGAGGAAATAACTTCCAACTTGGAAATTTTAGCGAAGTATATCTCTTGTGATTGAATTTAATTAGAACCACACTATAATCTTCTTCTGTGTGAATTTTGATAGGGTGATCGAATCAACATGGATGCTCAGCTAGATAGCTTTGCAAACACTAAGCAAGACATTATATCCATGATCGGAGCTTCTGCAGCTGAAGATCTATTAAAAAATTCTATCTTTTCAGTAGCCATGGGCTCAAATGATTTCATCAACAACTATTTAACACCTGTCTTATCAGCTGCCGAAAGGAAGCTGGTTTCTCCCGAAACGTTTGTCTCCTCTATGACTTCCAAGTTCAGACTCCAGCTCACTGTAATAATTTTGCTCAAAACCCAATTGCAAAACTCTTTGCCATTTAATTTCCTATTAACTCTTCCTTGTATATGTATATAGGCATATTTAATTTCTGATACGTCTAACGCTTGGATATTGATTTGTACAGCAACTATTCAATATGGGAGCCAGGAAAATTGTGGTGGCAAATGTTGGGCCTATCGGGTGTATTCCATTTGAGAGGGATACAAACCCAGATGCTGGAGATAACTGTGTGGCTTTCCCAAATCAGATAGCTCAGTTGTTTAACGACCAAGTGAAGAGCCTCGTTTCAGAACTCAACAGGAACTTGCAAGGATCATTATTTGTTTATGCTGATGTTTACC
>JANTPZ010001724.1:0-18711 GCA_025593235.1 Vachellia pachyceras | reverse complement strand
AAATGTTTTTACATTTTTGATTTTTTGTTTTAATCTTAGTTTTTGTTGTTTTGATCATTTGTTTTTATGTTACTGTTATAAACGTGTGTATAAGTAAAGTTTTTTTATTTTTAAATGATATTTTTAGTTTATTATGTTATGAGTTTTTACTGTTTATTTTGTTTTAACAGTAATTTTTTATTTTATATTTTTTTTAATATTTTATATTTAGTAGCGGTTGTACAACCGCTACGGATATACGTGTTTTTTTGTTTTTGTCAACATTTAGCAGCGGTTTTTTACCGCTACAAAAACAGTGCCCGAAAATTTTGGGCGGGAATTTTTTAATATTCACTGACATTTAGCAGCGGTTTATGACCGCTACAAATAATGGGCAAAAAGGGGGGAATAATTAAATTTCAATCTAGTAGCGGTTTTAAAACCGCTGCTAATTATGGACGAAAATTTCAAAAATTGGCGGGAATAAAGTTTAATATAGTAGCGGTTATATAACCGCTGCTAATAATTAAGGGAATATTATTTTCGGCCATATTAGCAGCGGTATTTTGACGCTGCAAAATTTGCGTTTCAAAAATTTGTAGCGGTTATTTTCGTGTGAATAGCGGTTCCTGTTAACCGCCACTAATTGGCTTACTACGGTGAATTTAGCGGCGGTTTCTTTAACCGCTGCAAAGTGTATTAGTAGCGGTTATAACCGCTACAATGTTGTGAAATAACCGCTGCTAAATACCTTTATTTTTGTAGTGTCATAAAATACACGTTTTAGCTTAAAAAATATGTCCATAGTGTAAAGCTCTTCAAAACGAGAAAGTGGAGACCAAGATTGTGAAAACGGACACCGGATGACGGAGTTACAGAAGAAAAATGAGTTACGAATTCCATCATGTTTTTCCAGAGAAGAAGAAATACTTAGGCTTCAAAATACTCCCATTGCGTAAATCTCATCGAAACGAAGAAATGATCACCAAGAACGCGAAAAACGGACGTTAAACGGCAAAGATATGTCCGAAAAACGCATCGGTTCGTCGGATGAACAGTAACCGTCTGAAAATTTGTTATTGCGGATTGGGCAAGAAAGGCCCAATCCGAGAGGGGAAAAAAATTTAATGGCTTGGGCCAGAGAGGCCCAATCCGCGTTAAAAAAACTTGGGTTGGGCCAGAGAGGCCCAAATCCGGAGAAAAAAATCGCCGCGACGGCTGAGGGGCAGAGGACCGGGTCAGCAACGGGTAGGTTAACCCAACCCGGAAAGAGATGGGGCCAAGGTTAACCCAATCCATCAACAAAAATAAAAAAAACTGTTTTCGGTCTGGGCCAGAGAGGCCCACATCGAAAATTAAAAACAAATTCAAAAAAAGGGATTCTAGGCCAGATAGGCCCAAGCCCAAAAAAATTTATTAAAAAAAATCCCTGAGCGCCCCAGCGAGAATAGAACCCGCGACCTCAGAGAATCAACCCTGACGCCTTACCAAGTGAGCTAGAGGGAGTTTCTGAAAGTGAAATAGAAATAAATAATATAATATAAGAGAGAGAAAGGACATGTGGCGAGTAAGGCCACGTGGCGAGGCCTTGAGACACGTGTAGTACTTCATAAGAACCACGACGGCGTATGGAGAATGGTGGTCTGGCTCGTGTCGCGTTATGGAGGCGGCAAGGCGGCGCGTGGTACCCGAGAGTGGGCTTCGTCCCATTTTTTGATTTTTTTCAGGAATTAATTTCTCAGGGCGCATGAGGGCTAGTGGGACCTTCAAATGAGACGCGGTCTGTTCCTAAAAATTCTAAAATTCAAGATCTTCATTTAGATATGTAATTTGCCTATTTTTGAAGGCAATTCAGGATCTATTTTTGATGTAAATTAATGTTTAGTTGAGATTTCTTGAAATTTTTGTAAAGAATATTTCCAAATTCATTTTTTAGAAAAACGACGGAACAATAAATCTCAAACAACACTAGAACACTATTATATAAATCAATATTAGTCGAATATATGGATGAATATATTCCCAATGAAGATTCTAAGAATTTTGAGAGGATTTTGAGGAGGGACCGTATGAAGAGGACCTTGATGAGGATCCTGAGGAAGATCCTCAAGAAGAATCTAAAGAATACCTCAAGGAGGATCCAAAAAGGGATCCTAATCAGAACCTTGAGGGAGGTCAAGAGGAACCCAAAGAGGTCTGCTCCGATCTAAGTCATAAGTCCTCATTCTCATTCAATTCAAAACTTCAAAGTGATGATGAGGAAGTCGACCAACCTTTTTCCCCCACTATGGCTACGACAATAGCTGGATATAATGCATTGAAAACGGCCAAAGTTAAGAATATAAAAACATTTGGCATCATTGCTAGCTATGTCATCGGCATAACTTATAATAAGACTGCAGAATTCTATGTAAATGTCATGATGAAATATCATGCAGCAGTTAGAGTTGCAGGCACATTCACATTAACAACCATTTGGGATGATGCGGTAAAAAGAACAACGAAATTTATGCTGAACAATAACCAATACTTTAAAAGACTGAGGAAATAAAAGTCGATTATTGTTTTGCAAATATCTAAAGACGTGTTGTGCTTTAGATTTATGTGTTTACACTCTGTGTTTTGTTAATATATTTAGAACATAACTTGGTACATGATTATGACTAAATACATTGTGAAATGTGACATATTTAGTTTATATGAATTGATATGAAATCCTTATTGTTATTCACATGATATGTCACCTTATTACGCTTTTTAATAAGTGGAAGCTTTTAGAAAACGAGACTTCTAAAAGTTGGCGATTTAAAAACTACTTATATAAAATTATTGAAAGAAATAATGTAGTTAATAGTGTTTATGTGGTGGGAGGTACAAACGTATTCTCCCGATCGCAGATCTAGTGATTAAATTATCTTTTTGTCAAGAATAATATAAGTATAAGACATTGTATACTGTGATGTGCTATAAAATTGCTAAAAACACTCAGCTATATGAGAAAACATTTGTTGATAAAATACCCTATCACCTTAGACTAGGAAATGGCAATAAAAAGCATAATTGCCGAGTTAAATAAAGGGGACAAGCTAAATGGTGACAATTGGGATATCTGGCACCGTAAGGTGCATAGATATTGGAGGAACAGGAGGCCCTTGAGCCACTGACAACCGTTCTGGTGGAACCTAAAGCTGGGACTTCAGCCTAGCATAGAAGGAACCTGGAGTTATACCAGGCATGGAAAACGGAGAACAATATTGCAAGATTCACCTTGCTAAGCACAATAGAGAATGACCTAATGTGCGAGTATGAAAAGCATCCAACTGCACAGGCCATGTGTGCGGCTCTTAGAGATAAGTTTGGTGGAACTTCAATCACTAAACTTAGGAGGCTGAAGATCAAGTTTGACACATATAAGCTTTGGGGTAAATCACCCTAGCACCTTTGAGACATGTCAAACATGATTAAAGAGCTCCAAGAAGCTGGACATGCACTGACTGATGAGCAGCAAGTACAGCCTCTAATCAAATCACTTTCCCATAGTGTAGAACATATGAATGTCAGCTTAACCCATAACGATGATCATCACTTTCAATGATGTTATGAAGCACCTTGAGCTTGAAAATGAATGCCTGAAGGTATATAAGATTTCTAGGCATGCCTGTTATACCGAGAATGTAGGCCCTTCCAATGCCAAGTCCGATTTTAAGAAGGCAAGAAATTTCATGAAAAAGGCAGGAAAGATGTCCTTAGATTCAAAAAGGGAAAAAAGTAAAGTTGACTTGAATAAGGTCAAATGCTATGCCTGCCAGAAGTTGGGTCACTTTGCGAGGGAGTGCCCTAAGCGAAATGACTATGGAAAGACTCAAGCTCAACATACCATGTAACGAATGATCGGGATCCTTCGTGGATTACCGTCGGTTGCCGCATCAATGCAAATGGCTTTATATTGGCAATAACACAAAAATTGAGGTTAAAGATATAGGCACCTGCAGATTATCTTTGCGTGGTGGAAAGACCTTAATCTTACACGATATGCTTCATACACCAGACATCTGACAGAATTTAGTTTCTATAGTATGTCTTTTTGAATTATGGGTTTGATGTGAACTTTCATGGCAAGTTGCTGACATCTTTAGTAATGAGACCTTTTATGGTTTAGTTTTTCTTTCAGAAAAGTTATTTGTTATGGATGTTATTGATGATTTCAACTTGCATGACTGTTTCGTTAGTTCCTCAATATAACAGTTGATATGAATATCTGGCATGCTAGAATAGGGCACAAAAGTCATAATCGAATGATTAAACTAGCATAGGAAGGTTTACTAGAGAAGTTTCAAACATGGAAATGGCCTTATGTGAAAGCTGTTAAGTTGGTAAGGTAACTAGAAAACCCTACAGTACAGGAACTAAAGCTGAAAATCCATTGGATTGGTCCACTCTGATATACACGGTCCCATGAGTGTGAGGGCAAGGCACCGAGCTTGATACTCCATTACCTTTACCGATGACCTTTCACGATATGGTCATGTCTATTTGATCCCACATAAGTCTGAAGCACTAGAGTGTTTTAGACAATACATGAATGAGTAGAGAATCAAATAGAACGTAAAATTAAAGTATTTCATACTGACCGAGGTCGTGAATATTTTTCTAATAAGTTCAAAGAGCTCTATGAAGAAAAAGGGATAATTAGGTAACTAACTATCCCTGGCACTTAGCAACAAAATGGAGTGTCCGAAAGAAGAAATATGACTCTTCTAAACATGGTTAGATTGATGATGGCTCAAGCTAACCTACCAATTTCGCATTGGGGTTATGCTTTATTAACAGTGGCCTTTATACTTAACCATGTACCCTCAAAAGTAGTTACTTCCACACCCTATGAGTTATGGATGATACGTAAGCCAGATTTAAGTATCTTAAGACCCCGGGGGTCGACTGCTTACGTTCATGATGATTCCCACAAGTATTGGAAGTTAGGTCCTAGAGGAAAGAAATGTATCTTTATAAGATACTCAAAAGAATTAAAAGGATACGTTTTCATAGGTGAAAACGAAGATGGAACAGTAATTGAAATTGAATTAAGGGATGTCGTATTTTTCAGAAAGTGAATTTACTGGAAGATGAGAGATAGATTGAAAAGTATCTATTTATGAGACACAAGAACAAGGGTGTACAGATCGATCTAATGATCCCCAATCGTCTCAATATATCGATCTGAGTGTGAGATTAAAAGGCTCATAAAGGCCCTTATAAAGGTCAAGCAAAAGAAATATAAGAGACGAGAGGTCTCTACAAGAAGGAGTGATAGAGGAAATGTACCCAAACGACTCTTCCCAATAGAGGGGGAAGCACTCATGGTCACTCCAGATGGAGATGATGAGCCACGTTCTGTACAAGGAGCCTTGTCATGCCTTGACAAAGATGAATGGAAGAAAGCAATGGAAAAAGAAATAAGTCTGGGAACTTGTTGATCTACCAAAAGGTCAAAAGACCATTTGGAACAAGTGAGTTCTCAAAATAGAAAGGAAAGTGGATGGATCAATTAACAAGTACAAGGCACGTCTGGTAGCGAAGGGGTACACACAACAGGAAGGTATATATTACGAGGACACCTTCTCGCCTGTTGCACACTTTAATTCAATAAGGCTAATTCTGGCAATAGTAAACAGTTTAGATCTGGAGTTACATCAAATGGATATGAAAATTGCATTTCTAAATGGAGACTTGGATGAAGAAATCTACATGGAACAACCGATGGTTTTGTAAAGAAAGGCTCAGAGAATAAAGTTTGTAATCTCAGAAGGTCCATTTATGGATTAAACAATCATCTAAACAGTGGTACTTGAGGTTTCACAAGGCGATAACCTCGTATGATTTTAAAATGATTGAAGAAGACCACTGCGTCTACGTCAATCAGTTTGATGATAAATTTGTAATGTTGTCATTATATGTCGATGATATACTTCTGGCCGGAAATAGCCTAACTTCAATTTTAGCTGTTAAAGAATGACTGTCATCGAGCTTTGAGATGAAAGACATGGAAGAAACAGAGTACATACTTGGAGTTAAAGTCTAAAGGGATCGTTCAAATAGAGTATTATCTCTTTCACAAGAGAATTACATTAAGAAAATTCTCGAGCAATTCAACATGAGTGACTGCAATCCCTTATACACCCGGGTAGCTATTGGAGTTAGCTTGAATCTTGAAATGTGTCCCATGACTGAGTCAGCCAAGAAAAGAATGGAAAGAGTTCCTTATGCTAGTGCCGTTGGAAGTTTAATGTATGCAATGATATGTATAAGGTCATATATTTGCTTCGTAGTTGGACTAGTGAGCAGATTCCAATCAAATCCTGGTGAATAGCATTGGAAAGCTGTGAAAAGGATACATCAATACTTAAAGGGCACATCGGATTATGCACTGACTTATCAAGGTAGCGATCTGCGGCTCGTTGGATACTCCGATGCTAATGTAGGCGGAGATGAAGTTGAACAAAGGTAAACTTCAGGTTACGCTTTCTTACTAAATAATGTCGTCATAAGTTGGAGCAACAAGAAGCAGACATGCATAGCCCTACATTCCATGGAAGCTGAGTTTGTGGCATGCACTGTGGCTAGGTATGGAAATAGGCCAGGCCAGGCAAGGCTTTAATTAAATAGGCCTAAGCCTTTAATAAAGATAATGAGCCTGAACTGAGCCTAAGCCTGAATGTAGGCTTTTTCTAGGCTTAGGCTTGAGCCTTCGAAAGGCCTGGTAAATCCTGAAGCCTTTTTAGAAGCCTACATATAATGTATACCTCTAAAAAGGCCTCTTTTACACATTTAAAAAAGGGCTCAATGAATGTTTTAAGCATATTATACTTATTGTATGTAAGTTTTTAATATACAAATTAGGATAAAAAATTCAAAAAGTGTTTTTTATCATATAAAAATAATTATATTTATTTTATATAAATAGGCCAGCATGTAAGTTTACATGCCAGTCTTCAAAAAAGTAGGCCTGGCCTATTTATCCGATTAGGCCTTTAAATAGGCTTTAGCTTGACCTTTTTAATAAACAGGTCAGGCCAAACCAGGCCCTAAATAGGCCAGACTGTAGGCCACCTGATAAGGGTCTGGCCTATTCCCACCCCTAACTGCGGCAGTGCTGGAGGCTATATGGCTGAAGAGATTTATTGAACACTTTAGATTTTGGAATGAGAGTACAAATCCTGTGTTAATATATTGTGATAATACATCAGCCATAGCCTACATGAAAGACCCCAAATATCATAGCAAGACAAAGCACATTGATATTAAGTATAATTTTGTGAGAGATTATGTAGCACAGAAAGTAATCAATGTACAACACATTTTGACCAAGAGTACGGTCGCAGATCCCCTAACTAAACCAATAGCCAGAGAAATGTTTGAGAAACATGTAAGGGCTATTGGCATGCACAAAATGTAAAATTATAGACACTATGTATTGAATTTATATTAGAAGTATGCAATTATCATCATTGATTTATGTGTCTATGTGTAAGTATACAATGTCTAGTATGTCGTATAGACAAGTGAGATAGGCTCTTTCACACGAGCTACCCCTTTGATACTCAGGAGGAATATGCAAAGATGAGACACTTGTATTCACCAGTAAGGTAGCAAGAATGCTGATATGGTAGAGAAGAAATACAAGTCATGTCGCCTTGGCAACTGTGTAGCATGTCGAGATGAGATCCAATGTATCTACATATAAAACTTGGATCGAATCATGGGTACCCGCTCCCATGCTGCCTGTTACTAGACAACAAATTCTTCAATACTGACGTCACATGAGGTATAAGAGGTAGGAGAATTTGGGTTTATATGCTAAGAACATCTAGACTACAAGTTTGTACGGTGTTTATAGAATGTTTAAAAACCGATGTACGCTCTTATAGTATAAGAGAAACACCGTAGCATGTGATTCATACCACATGTGTTATAGAACCGCAAAAGGAAAGCAAGTGAATGGATCCCTGCTTCATTGATGTGTGAGTCCCAAGAAATTTTTTCTATTTATGTCCTTTGACTTTCACATTATCGTGGAGGTATACTTCAATGATGGCTACCTTAACGTACATCCTACTATCATGATGGATGTGATACAAGGTACTATATTAGGAAAGCAGTTGATGTATATCAGAATGATATATGGGCGAAAGGAAGATTACCTGATAAATACACAACTATGTTCGTGTCTGTGACATGTCCCTTATAATATCAACTTAGAGATTTCATAAGTGTGGACACCACGCATACGAGAAAGACGATCTAAGTCTTATGTTGACTTGAGATGGATTAGATTCGTCAAGTGAAAGTGTATTTTTGGTTAAATCTAGGACATATGAGGCATAATGACTGAATTCAAGCTGCACGAAGAGAGATTGTCTTGTGCTGGTCCTGTGAGATGGATTTCTAGTACATACATCTAAAAGACGTCATGTCCATACGGTCACGGCAAAGCGCCCAGTATGAAAGAGAGAAGAGAGGAGGATGAGGCCCACGTTTCCTAATCCACCAAGTGTGAGTGGGAGATGTTGGAAAATGGGCCACCCTTGATGGATTAGGCCCAAATCCATGTGGTGGGTCAAATGCGTAAATATGGACTCATGTGGGAACAGTTGTAATATTCCCCAATTGAATGAATTTGAAAATTAAAATAATGTTTGTATAGGAATGAAATTGTGCAGGAACAGTTTTTCCCCGTTCCATTATTTGAGGAACCAACCCATACGGGAAATAATCATCCGAGAAAATTTCCACGCTCTTTCTTTGAAACATCCCCTCCTTTTTCCTTGAGAAGCATTCTCTTCTCCTTCAAGTGCTCTTGCTGTATCTCATAGCATTGGATCCAATCTGTGACTAATCTTCTGCGTGGGTATCTACAATTCATGTTTGATTTGTCAGGTACGCCCGAATCCTTCAAGAAAGGTCTAGAAAACCCTAACGGATTACAATCTGACAGCAGCAAGATAATTTTCTAAATTCATTACTTGAAAATCAATAATATATGAAGTTCCGCATAACTCTGATTAAAGCAACCGAGAACAATAGCAGAAAAATATGGATTTATGTCAGCAAGCTAATTTGCCAGGAAAAAAAACAGTATCAAGCAGCAACAAAGACTAACAGCAAAAGAGAACAGCTCGGGAGAAGCTAAGGTCAGGGATTCACCAGCTAAAAGAAGGATTGTGACAGTGAAGACCGATTGACGGAGCCGTTGGAACCTAGAAGACTTGACGACAGGAGGCAAGGCGGCATGACGACTGATTCTCAGCTGCTGGCTGGACTTGACGACAGGAAGCAGTGGCACTGGTCGCCACACGCTGGAATCTGGAAGATGGGAGACGGGACAATAGGCAACCCTCAAGTAATATGAATCTGCTTTCACGCGTGGATGGCCAGACTTCCTCCCTTGAAAAATCAAATCTAAAATTGCCGTCTTAACGATGTAAAATAAATATCCAATTAATTTATCAAGTACAGATTTAAAAATTTTCAAATTTAATAAACGTCATAATAAAATTATATACGTTATAAAAAACTTAATAACGTGTTGCTCCATATTATTTTAATAATATACAGAAAAAATTAATATACAACTTTAAAACGTAAACTTTAATTTTATTTAGGGAAATTAAAATAAGTATACTTTAGCAATTTAAATAAAACTTGAAAAAAATAATTATATCTTCTCTACACTTTACAAACCAAAACTTGTATAACGCCTTACGGTATTCATTGATTTCTCAACTAAAAAATAACACAGGACCTAATTTATTAAACTTTAAAATATTGTTCATTGGCTAATTTCATTATTTACAAGATCCTTCATTAGTTAGATAATTTATATTTATCATTTTAAGGAATATTTATAATTTTTAAACTAATTTATTTAACTTATAAACTAATATATAATTTAAATTCGTATGCATAAATAGTTTAGAATATATATAATCTAAAGTAATTTATTTAGTTTCCTTAATCTGTCACAAACTAAATAAGGCATATATTAAATATCGGATGTAATATTTTGAAGTAAAAAGTACTTTTATTTGTTTCCTTGTAATAAATATAAGAACGAATAATTCATAATGATGTAAAAGCACGATCAAATTAATCAAGACGATAATATTAAACTTTAAACATACAGTCTTATTTCTCAAGGTTTCACCTCTCTTTCCACTTATATACTATGGCAGACATAATTATCAATATAATTCATTTTCTAAGAAATTAATGATACGATTATCTTTTGTGTATATTATAAACTTCACCACATACCTATTTTTTGTTTTTACTGGCAATACAAAAATAAATAAATATAAGTCAGTAAATTATGTCCAATAAATAATGAATACTTATTGATAATAATAAGAGTGAACTCATTAAGAAGATGTGACAGTGTATCGGCTATACAAAGAATGATGAAGAATGATCATATTAGTTATACATATAATTGAAATCCATCATAATCAATTTAATTAATGCTATTTATCAAAATAATAATTAACATTATAAGGTGGTCAGGTAATTCATTAACAATTTGATGAACTAATTACATTTTCAATTTCCGTATAATTTGGTGTGAATAATAAAATATAATATAGGGACACACAAATTTTAATCATTTTACAAAATTTTAATTAAAAAAACATAGGACCTAATTTATTAAAGCTTAATTTTTTTACGTTAGCTAATGTCATGGGTGACAAGCTTCTTGTTTAATTAGATACAAACAAATAAGTCTCAAATACATAGGAAAAATAATTATAGTTTTAATTTCAATTTTTCTTATTAAATTCTTGTTGTGCAGGTAATATTAACTGTTGAAACTGGTTCCACAGGTATTATTACCTGCGGAAAAAGAATCCGCAGGTAGGAACCAGTTTTAATAGGTACCTGAAAGTTATCCGTATCTGCAGGTATTATTACCTACCGAAAAAGAAACTACAGGTAAGATTACCTTTGGAACCAGTTTCAACAGGTACCTGCAGAAAGTTATCCGTATCAGCATGTACTAATACCTACGGAAAGGTTTCCGCAAGTATTATTACCTGCTGAATCTGTTTCCGCAGGCAATAATACCCATAGGTATCATTACATGCGGAAACCATTTCCGTAGGTAACTTGTTTGCTTGACCGAAAAATTTACCTGAAATATACCTACGGATTTCGAATCCGCAGGTAAATCCCCAGGAAATTTTCATGCGGAAATTTTCCGCAGATAATGAAGCTTTTTTTAACTAGTAACATATATTCGTTGGTAGCAAATCATTAAACAAGGACACGTTATGGTTTTTCTCTCATAACCTTAAAGTATTTCTAAATACATAACAGTTGTAGGAATAAATCATCAATCACTTAGAAAATAATTGAGTTGTATCTAATAACTGTCAAGGACCGATGCAACATTTTTTATAAATAGGGAAAATTGATTAGTGTAGTTTATTACAATTTTTACAATAGTTGATACTATTTTTGGGCTTCGCAATTTGATGATATTTTAGTTTTAGTGTTTGTCGTTATAAATCGTGATTTTTCATTCATATTTTTTTTTGATTTTTCATTCATATGGTTTCATTCGTTCAAAACATACCGTCAAGCCATCAAATGACTAATTGGGCCCAAAACATTAAACGTTGGTCTCCATTGTTTTTTAATTACTAGGGTATGAGTTTATAGCAATGAATACGAGCTAGCCCATCGCAACCCGCGGGTTATGCGATGGGAATCTGTACAGCCTATACTTTGAGATCTTCCAAAATCCCAACCAGTGCCTGTCATTTTATTTCTTTTTACTTTTTAATATATATTGTAAAGTTTTAATAGAAGATAAATATTTACAAAAATAATCAACAAGGCATTAATTGACTCAAAGAAAACATCTTCAAAACAAACTTTTATATATTGTTTAGCAATTATAATATCTTAAATAAATTTTATGTATTTTGATTTTAAACAATTTTTTAAAAAATATTTATATATCACACATAAATAAAAATAACATTAAAAGTTTGAAACAAATATTTATTTAACATTTTAGAAAATTTACTTTAAAATTATTTTTTAAAGTGTATATATATATATATATGATAGGGTGGCCCACCAACTCGTTGATTGAGCCCAAATATTATGAGCTCTATATGAGTTTAATGATGTTAACATATTAAAACATAAAATTGCTAAATATTATAGGGATAAAAACTAAAAATCATAGAAAGTATAGGAAGAACAAAATCTTATTGAAAGTATAAATTAAAAACATCTTTTGAATGCCGTAGTGGGAATTACCTGGACGTGAAGAGGAATAGCGGAAGGAGCTCTATGGAATTACCTACTGGCTTCTATGGAAACGCAGAAATGAGAAAGTATCTAAAGATAGAGAATCCAGTATGCAACAAATTTTACTTAGGGGTAATGCCATTTTAGCAAGTATGATCTCTGCCCAATCCCGACTTGCAAATGTGAATATAAGAGTTGCAGTAACTAACGTTCGGAAGACACATACAAGTGACATGGGGGAATGGACCATGGTGCAGGTTGATGGGACTGTGACCCAGGATGGAGGAAAAGATGGGTGTGGGGGCCTTATTGCAACCCAAAGAGGAGAGATCGGAGAAGCATTTGTTATAATAGGATTTGATCAAGAGGGGTGAACTGATAATTGTTAAAAAATTTTAACTTTAAAAAGCAAGTAATAAAGTTTCAGAGTTAAGTCACCGAGAGAGTTAAGGGAAGAGTTCAACACAATGATTTATCATTGTTTAGTCTTTCTGAACTACGTCTAGCTCTTAGAACACATTTGAGATTTGCAAATTCACTAAGAATAATATTCTAGGCTTTTCAAAGCTTTACAAGTGAATTTACACTCTCCCTCATTAACTCAAGGACAGATCTTCTCACAAGTAGGGTTAGAAATAAGTCATGGTAGGACAAAAATTTATTGAATAGGCTTGAGCTTAAAACAGGGGCCTAAAGCATGAACTTGTATAAGGGGTTTTTTTTTAGACTTAGGCCTAGGCCTGGGCTAACCTAAAGCCTTTTTGAAAGGCATGTTTACAATGTAACCTTTAAAAATGCCTCATAATTTAGGCCTTGAAGGCCATAAATAGACTTTAATTCTACTAAAGCCTATATTTATACAAATGGAAGATTTTAAAGACTAAACGAAATCCAACCTATTAAACAAGTAGGCCTTGAAAAGAAAAGCCGAGCCTATTAAATAGGTAGACCTTTAAATAGATTTGAAGCTTAACTTTTTTGTTTAATAGGCCAGATCTCACCATACTTTAACCAAGTCATGTCGTATGCCCTTATTAAAGGGCTTATATATTTCCACCCTTATTGACAAGTCATTGAAAGTTCAAACGAGGGCACAAAATTGGCTTTCTGGTGTGTTTAGATAGTCCGTTGGGAGAACGGACACAGATTCCGAGGTAAATATGTGAGAGGAATTTTGTCTCGGTAAGCGTATGAATGGCTTTTGGTTGCCCAAACAGGCTAATCAAACACTGAAGTAGAAGAAGAGGAACACTGAAGTAGAAGCGTTCACTTGTTCGAAATTGTAGGCTTCGGTAGTATATATCACTCACAAGCCATATATATAGTATCCGTCCAAAATTGATCTCTCTCAACCCCTTGGAAAAGCCACATCATTTATATTTTTAAAATTACATCTTTATTGTCATTTTCTTGTTTGTATTCCAGTTGGAAAATCACGTTTATACAAACCAAGATAAAACTCATTTCATATATTTACCTCGTAAACCATAATTATGTTAAAAAAATACCTTCTACTATTAATTAAAACGGATACTTCATTTGGTTTGGTTATAATCTTGATTGTTCATTCAATTTTCATCATCAATAAATCAAACTACAATTTTAGATTGTTAGAAGATTAATTTTGCCTAAATTTTACATCTTGCATTAGTTACCTTCCTTTTTAAAATTTTGCATAAATTGTATTAACTTTAATTTTGAATTACATTTTGAAAAAGGGATCCAATCATCTTACAATTATTCCAATCAAAAGAAGAGAATATTTGTAATATTTGACCTTTTTCTGTAAATGAAAATAGAGGACAAACCTATATTTATGAGATAAGATAAAGCCTAGAAATAAAAGTACAGAAAGAGAAGATGTCAATGGACCAAAAAGACCCTGGTCAATTTAGTCCTAAGGCTTTGAAATTACCAAGAATGTAAGTCAATGACGTAAATGTCATTAATTACAAAGACCAAGGGCAATATGGTCATTAGACATAAAGGGCCAAATCGATAGTCAAAAGCCAAGTTAGAACCCATAGATATAATGTACAGAAAAAGTAGATGTTATTGCAACGGAAAGATTAAAGTTAACCTGGCCCTAATGGTTCAGATTCTTTTAAGAACTCCGCAATTAAGCGTGCCAGCCCTGGAGTAATGTAAGGATGAGTGACCTCCTAGGAAGGACCCAAAGGTCATTAAACAAAAGATCAAAGGCGAAAAAGTCAAGGGCAAATGGGAATTACGAAAAGTTAGACAAGTAAGGGCATTTTGGGAATTAAGAGAAAGTGTAAAGGCATTTTGGTCATTTGACAAAAGTCAAAATCAAAGTCAAAAAATCAAATAGTTGACCAAAATATCATAAAAAGTCATAGATGTTCACAAGATAGAGCATAACTCACTGATTAACAGAGATTCGACAGATTTCTAAAATTCGTCTTAGACGTTGATTTATAGAATTTTGAAGATTTAATGACCGAAAATAATTATTTGAGGTACCAGGAGACCTCAATCAGTTGAGTTCAGGGCATAGAAAGATAAAGTGAATTTTATAGTAATTAATAAAATTATTGCCCAGATATGATAAAGGCGAACTTCCCAGAATAAAGGGAAAAGACCCGGAAACCCTAGAAATATAATTTAATTCAAAAATTAATTTTAGACAATCCAAAGGGCAATTTGATGAAAGGAAAAGGGCTAGAGTGTCAGTAAAAATTATAGTAATTTTTAATGTCCTAAAAGTTATTTATCCATCGGAAATACTTTTTTCAAGGATTTTCGACAAGATAAAATTACCCTGTTATTTTTGGACGAATTTTAGGGATATTTTTGGAGAAATATTTTGCCATATTATAAATAAATTATGGAGATTAAAAGAGGAATAAAAAATCTCTATAAAAGCAAAGAAAAATGTTCTGGAATAAAGTTTTGGTTACCAACGAAAATTGTAGTCGGATGAAGTAACCAAAAGGAAGTTGGTTTGGTTAGTGTAACCAAAGTCCCAACCAAATTTTTACCCCATGTGCAGCCACTAAATGCAACCAATAAGAGCCAAGATAGTTTTACATGTGTTGGTCAAGTAACAACCATTAGATTAAGTTCATTAATTCAAGAAGCAATACTAGCCATCCATTCTTTTTACAAGGATTAATATAAGCAAAAAATCTTTCTCTTCCCTAGCCATTCATGTCGTCATTTTCTCTCCCTCAAGAAGCAAAGACGACGCCATTAACAAGCTTAAGAAGGAAGAAGAAGAGCTCACAATATACAAGGTAAGAGGACTTACCATTCAATCAAGCACATATTCTTGATCCTTGTGATATCTTCTACCTCTTCCATGGTTTAGAATTTTGATTAAACTCCTCTTTTTCAAGATTCAAAGTTTGTGTTATTGAGGTCAAGAGGTAGAAAGAGAGGGAGTTAGAGCCAATACTTATGTGCAAAAGACTCCTTTTGTTGTAAGGAGTAATTTGGTGTGTATATATATATATTGGGATAGTTTGGTTGCTGCTTGATGTTTTGTAAATTTTGGGAATGGAAACCCTAAAGGGAAATGCTTCCAAAATTTCTAATAAATGTAGGAGAGTTGAATTCAAGCTATATAATTTATGAGAATGGGTTTGGAAGCAAGAAAATGATGTTACATACCATGAAAGTTTGAAAAGAATCATTTTCTTCCTTTTTGGCAATTTTCGTCCAGATCTGGAAAGTGGAGGAAGGATTGTGTTTTTGATGATTTTAATGCTTCCATTGGCTTTAAAATGAGAAATTGTGTAGGGGTAAAGTGAGCCAAGGAATTAGGAAGCATTAAAAACCAATGAAACAAGTTTAAAGGCTCTAGGGATCAAGGAAGTTCATGGGGAAGTTTAGTGAAATTTTTAAAGTGTTTCTTGCCTTGAAATGGCTTGTGTTTAATGGCCATAATGTTGTGAATTATGTAGGTAAGAGTTTGGTGTAAGGAATTAATTTCTCAAGTGGTCAAGAAAGCTTCAAAGTGTCAAGGAAAACTAAAAGCTTAAGGTAGCAAAGTTTTCTTACTCTATTCCACATTGTGGTGAAGTGATCTTGAAAATGTGCATGACTTCGTGATGATTATTACATTTTTGAAATGTATTTATGAGTGATATTATACTATGGCCATATGCATTAATATGTGCTTGTTACACATTTCTACTTGAACTTAAAGAATGTCATGCAATTTTTTTATGTATGTTAGTAAGTTTTGCTATTGGGATTTTAATGAAATCTCATTCTTTCCAACTAACCCTTTTTAGGTGGAAGCTCATCAAAGGGTAAGGACAAGCTTAATGATGCATGAAGCAAGTTTTATACTTCTTTTGGATGGATGTTTGGTTATGTAGCTTAATTACATTTATGTTGATATGTATTTATGTAAATTAAACTCCTACGTAAGGGGTAGCCCAAAAGAGGTTAAAGCATGTCTTAGATATAGATTAATGTATGATTAAATATAATAAAAAGGACTAACCAAACCGGCATGCCAAGAAGAAAGAAAATGAAAATGGCAAAATTTCTTAAAGGTGGAAGTAAAGTTGGTTAAAACCCCAAATTTGGGCTGACGTGAAATAAGGCAAAGGAAGTTCAAATAAGTTGAATTTTTCCAGAAACATAGTTCACATAACAAGCTTTAAAACAAGCTAAAGATCACTGAAATTGAAGTTTTGTGCAGAGAGTTATGGCCTTCCAAAGTCTGAGAAAAATCAGAGAAAAACCTGGGAAAATGAAAAATTACCAAATGAACAGTACTTTTCCCTGTAATAAACTGTATCAATTGGGCAAGTTCCAGACCCAATGATATTTTTCACCTGTATATGATCTTGTAAGCTTCAAATAGAAATTGGAAACAATCGATTTTGAATTTTCTACAATTAGTTATGAATTTTCAAAGTTGTGCTAAAAATTCTATGAATAGTGCGTGAATAGTAACCCGAAGAAAGGGAAATTTTCATATTTAATTTCTTTTGACTTTTTAAGATATTTAAGACCCAAAGGTGGTTCCAAATGATTATAAAATGAAGCTAAAAGGAAAAGTGAGGTGTTTCACAATATTTTAATTGTTAACATCAAGTTTTAACAGGCTACTTGTCTTTTTAATATTCAAATTTTAAACATTAAACTAAAAGTTTAGTTCTTTAAATTCACATCAAGTTTCAAGTTAATATCTAAAGTTTAAAAAGTAGACTTTTAGTCATTTAACGACAATTACATTTGTTTTACTTAACGAAACGAAAAATGTTAATTCAGTTATGAGTATGCAATTGAATGAGGACTTAAATATTAATAATTTAATATACTTACTTTTATATTTTGAAATTTAACCATATTGTATCATTATTTAATAATCTAATCACCATTTAAATTTGCTAAATCACCATTTTTCGTTAAGTTAGACTAACTGTTTAAGAATAAAGGACTAAAAATACACTTTTTAAACTTAAATGACCTAACTGACGTAAATTTAAAGGATTAAATGTATACTTTAACTAATTTTAAATTTTAAATGATATTATCCTTTTTTCAAAAACTTTCCCATTAAATGCTTCTTCCCCTCTCAATCAAAATCAGATCACACATGTTTTCAATCTAATGGATTTAAAATCCATTTTTATTATTTGCCTTTGGCCATTTGGTATCCGACACTTTTTGTAGACCCTATTACTAGATGCCCGAGCAATCGAATAATCCGAATCGATCACTTATAGGCCCCATTCGGGTGGTAAGCTCTCCTAACAAGATTCAATGTTGCTGCTTCCAAAGTTTCCAAGTATATGTTGGTTGGACCAAAAAAACCCTTGCAAAGTTTCCAAAGTTTTCATTCCTTTTTATTCTTTTGGACCAAAACAATTCCTTTTTATTCCTTTTATTTTGTTTATTTATTCTTTATGCCTTTTTTAAGAACATTTCCCATTAAATGCCTCTTTTCCTTCCAATCAAAATTAAATCACATAGGCTTTCAACCCAATGGATTTAAAATCTGTTTTAAAATTCAGTTTTCCAAAGTTTTCATTCCTTTTTTTATTATTTTTTTATTTTTTATTTTGTTTATTTAGTTTTTGTGTCAGCAAAAATATACAAAGTGATCAGCATGAATATTAGGGCACAATATCAACTAAGCACGAATATTTACATAATTTTTTATGGTAAATCTTTACTTCAATTTCCCTTGATCATCTGAACCATTTTCATGCATCTTTTTGTTGTGGAGGACTCTTTTGACTATAAGCTTTTTAACATATTTTCATCTAAACTTTAAAAAATAATTTTAATATATATCTTCACATTTTTTCAAACCGTTACATTGATTACCATATATTACCACTACAAAAATAAAGGTATTTAGCAGCGGTTATTCCACAACATTGTAGCGGTTATAACCGCCACTAATACACTTTGCAGCGGTTAGAGAAACCGCCG
>JANTPZ010001723.1:0-21072 GCA_025593235.1 Vachellia pachyceras | reverse complement strand
CATCTATGAGGTGTTTGTAATTTTCCACATTTTAATATTGTTTTATTAGTCTTATAATATTTTATATTTCTCCATGCTTGTTTACATTTATCTGATAAGTATTCTCTTAAATAATTTTCTCTTCTTCCCATTGTGTCTAAGTGATGCATTAATTCTGGTTTATCGATAAATGTTTTATTATAATCATCTATTATGGTTTGGGATATTAATTTTGGTAATTTTCTATCAAATAAGTCTAGATAAAATCTTTGATTTTGATAATTTTCTATTCTTGCTTCATAATAATATTTCTTGAATTCATATATATACTGATTTAAATATTCTGAATCTAAAGTACAAATTTCTAATTCATGTAATTTTTCTATAGCTCTTTTAATTTTTATTTCTTCATTTAAAGCTGCACTTCTTCCTACAAATTCATTTCTTAATAATTGTTCATATTTTCTTACTAACAGGTTATAAAATTGTTTTCTTTTTTCATAGGTTGGTCTATTCTTCTTGCTTGTTATCTAAATTCATGACCTTTACTTTTCCACCAATTATGTACATTTCCCGTAAAACTTAATTCTATTATATTACTAGCAGTAGTTGTATCTATATTTTTATTCATTAATGCTAATACTTGTGATTTACTCCATTCTTCTAATATTTTTTTATCTAATTTACAATCTAAATCTAACCAAATTCTTGTACTTGGTATATTTCTTGTTTCATATTGTTCTAATGGTGTTGGAATAAATTTTGTTTTATTAGGTGTTCTAAAAATTGTTTCAAATGGTATTTCAATATTTGATAAAGGTTCTTTATGATATAGATTAACGTTTCCATTTTCTACTTCTATTGGGTTTCCATAATAATCTCTTAAAGTGCTTGTTCCATCTTGAATTTCATGAGTTCTTGGTCTAATTCTTGGTCCTATTACCTCACTATTTTCAACATTTTCCATATTTATTTGTCTTATTTAATCTATATTTCCTATTTTCGTTATATGTTCAAATTCTTCTCTTATTTTTTCTAACTTTTCTTCTTCTTGTCCCATTATTTCTTCTATATCACCATCATCAAATTCATCAACTTGTTCTATCACATTCATCATATTGATATTTACTATTCTATTTTCTTGTTCATTGACTTTTCTTTTTGGTTCAAAAATTTCTAATATATGACCCATATATGATCATATATGACATGCTATTTCTGCTATTTTATTAGCTTCTTTTTCATTTAAATTTATTTCTTCTTTTTTCTGTTCTATTAAATTTTCAATTTCTTCATAAATTGTCCATAAATTCTTATTTATTACTTCTTGTCCTTTTTTAATTTCTTCAGTTAAAATTCTTGTTTGTCTAACATTTTCATCAAGATTTTTTGTCTTATTTGAATTCTATTTATTTCTTCTTGTTCTAGTTGATCCAATATTTTTATCATATTTATTTGTGGAGTTTCCTGTATTGGTTCTATTTTACTTTCTATTCCTAATGTCTTCATTATATGTTTTATACTTCCTTTTATATAAGCTAATTCATTTGTATTATTTCTTATTTCTCTTTTCATGTCATATGATTTTTGTTCTATGGGTTTTGCTAATTCTAATAATCTATCTAGTTTATATTTTTGAGGCTCTTGATTTATTATTTGTTTTGTTTCTTCTGGTAATTTTTCTATTAATTGATCTAAATTATATACTTGTAATAAATCTTCTAAATTCTTATTTATATAGCATCCTAATTGTTTCATTAAAAACATATTAGTCCAATTTAATTAATCAAAAGTATAATTTCCATCTCCTCCTATTGTAAAAGGTGTAAACATACAAGCTAATTCATTTTCATTATACTGCATATAAGAACTTTCTGGTAATTTATTTTGTCCAGGCAATATATTCTAGGTTCCACTACTTTTTTCCTATTCATTTTTCAATATATCTTCCAATTCTTATTTTAAATATCTTATTAGTTCGTCTATTTTTTCCATTACTGTTCTTTCTAAATTTTCAGGCTTAGTAAATATTTCTCTAGCTTTTTCCAAAATCTTAATTTCTTTCTTTAACCTTCTTATTTTTATTCCTTTTCTAGGCATAAATAATATAAAGTACAAAAAGCAACAACTCAATAAATAGACATATAGTAAGTAAACTTGATAAACAAAATATGAAATAACTATGGATCAAGGTTTCATATTATTTTAATCCTCAAGCTCTGATACCATAACTGACCAGCTGGTTAGATGCCCACTAAGGTAGTCCCCCAGGGATGACCAAAGATAATCCGGGTTATGGAAGGATCCCTGTCCTCTTTCATACAGGAATATTTTTTACTTGAATCTCTTTCTTAAGATTCAAACCTTCCTCCTTCAGATTATCCCAGTACAGCCTTCCTTCATTTCCTACTGGAGGCGTAACTGAGTTTCTACCTTTATGAGCATATAACCAATAATCCTTTTATAGGATCATTACTTTATGGATAAAATAATACTACTACCCCTGATCCCTATAAGGAAGTTAGTTACACATACCTTAAAACGCTAATCCAATATAAAATTTCTGAAGGCTACAATATTTGAAGAGAATAAGGGTACTGGAAATGGATATTTTATTAGAACACTGGGGCTTACAATATAGCAGAGTAGAAATAAGATTGCTACTCAACTCTTTGCTCTTTTACATTGAATTACAAGGCTTTATAGAGACAACCTCACGTGATATGTTACAAGATAATTACATACAAGACTATGATTACATTCAAGACTACTAGATCATGATTACAAGAATACAAGACTACTTAGACTAGGTATTTTTTCTTCACATGCCTTTTCCTTTACGTCTTTCCTATCTTCTTCTCAAGCTTTATTCTTCTACTTTATGTCATATCTCTTTGTCTTCTTCTTTTCTTTGTCCTTTTCTCCTGTTGTTTTCCTGTCGGCTACTTTCAATTCATCCATCTATCCTATTCTAGATTACACTCATATCTATTACAGGATCTTCATAATCTTTTTTCTCTGTGCTTCTTTCATCACAATACTTACATTTGTGCACTGCATATTCTGATAAAAGCTGACAGATTCTTAATTTTTGTATTATTAGGATTTTCAAATTTATTGTGCTTCATCTTATCATAAAACTGATTGAATAAATTGAGATTCCTTGAATATCTTCTAGAAGAGTAGATTAAAGTTGTGGGTCCCATAAAATATACCCATGCTGCTTCATCTTCAGTTGTTAAAACTCTATTCATCTCCTGGAAAATTATATGATGGTCTTGTGCTCTAATTCTTGATACCGCTTCCATGAATTCTTTATCATCATTAATATCCTCCTTACATTCTGCTTGATATTCAAATGGTTTCTTTGTTGTTCCAAGTCTAATAAGATTAATTGGATGGTAAAATATATTTGGAGCTATTTCAACAATTACTGAATAGCATCTTATAAAGACTGTGTGTTGAGTTATAATTCCAAAATAAGTCTTTACAGCTTTTTTTAATGCATCAGGTAACTCAGAGATTTCTTCCAGGGTTGGTGAAGGATAAATGGACTGGATTAAACCATATTGATATAGGGCTTTTACAAGTCTAGGATGAGTTCCTGGATGGATAATGGGTTTGTTAAAGGCATAATGAGAGACATATTTTACATGAGGTGATTTAAAGGTAAAATGGTTAAGGTTATAAATCAGCTGTTTAAAATATCTACAAGGTTCAAGCATATTAAAATTTGATGGGTTTAAAGTTGGACTATTTTCTGGACTGGTTCTTGAAGTAGATGAAGAAGGCTGGTTAGAAGAATGATTATTTTTCTGGGCTTCTTGGGCTTGCTGACTTTTTATAATATCAAGTAAATGTGTGATTCTCTGATCACTTACTTGTGATATTACATGGCTTTCAGAAGTTTGAACAGCTACATTTGTTACAGACTCTGTTACATGTCTGTTTACATATCTTTCTTCAAGCTTTCCCACTTTCTGACAGAGTTCTTCCATTTTGATGGAGATTTGCTCTACTTGATTAAAGAGCTTAGAATAATTTTCATTTACTTGATTGCATAACAAGCTCATATTCAATTCCAAAATTTGGAATCTCATATTAACTTGTTCCTCAAGAGTCTTTCATTCTTGGTTAGAATCATTACATGTCTGGCTTACACTTCTTGATTCCATCTGCTCAGATAAGCTGCAATCAAATTATTTTGACCTTTTATATATTCAATTTCATAAATCATAATAAGACATATCACTTTGCCATTTAAATAACATTTTATTACGTAGTTTATTTTTTTTATTCCTTTATCTAACCAGCGTTTTACTTGAGTATTATGGTTATAATAATAAACTTTATATTTACAATAAATAAATCAAATTTTTCTACTGCCTTTACTATAGCTAATAAATCTTTCCAATTTGAATGATATTTACTTTGTGCATCATTAAATTTTCCCCTAGCATATCTAGTTATTAATTCCTTTCCTTTATTATTTTCATAATAAAGAGCTGCTCCCCAATAATTTTCTGAATCATCTATATAAATTATCCATCTTACATCATTATTTATAGGAATAGTTAATTTTGGTAAATTATGATATAACTTTTTAATTTGATTTATTATCTTTTCAGTTTCATTATTCCATATCCAATTAATTTTTTCTCCTGCCAATTTAGATATCTTACCAGTTAATTTTGATAAATTAGGTATGTAATTTCTAGCTTGGTTTACTAATCCTAAAAATGATTGTAATTCTTTTTTATTTTTTATTTCTGGAAATTCTAACACTTTTTTACTTATATGTTCTTGTAATTCTATTCCATCTGGAGATATATAGTCCGAAAAATCCTATCCTAATTTCCCTCAATTCAGCTTTTTGATGATATATTTAAACCTTTTTCTTTAATTAATTCTATAAATTGTTTTAAATGATTTTTATGTTCTTTCTTATTTTTTGAAAATATTAATATATCATCAATACAAATTACTGAAAAATCATTTAAAGGTAATAATAACTTAGAAACATATTCTTGAAATGTACTAGGACTATTATGAAATTCCATTGGTAGTACATTTCATTCATACAATCCTTCTGATGTACTAAAAGCTGTATATTTTTGCTATCTTCTTCTAATTTTATTTGAAAAAAATCCTAATTTGCAATCAAATTTACTAAATAAAAAGTTTAAACCAAGAAGATATTTTAAGAAAGGAAAAAAGAAAATTAAATATAATAAGGAACTTGTAATATGTAAATTTGTTAAAATTTAGTTTATGTAATTTTAACCATTTTATAATTTAATCCGTATATTTTAAAGAATAAAATCATATATATAATGAAAGACTAAAGGCAAAATTATAAAATGATTAAAACTATATGAATCGAATTGAAATGAGTCAAAATTTAAGGACTGTTATACCGAATCAAAATTTAAGAATTGAATTATAACTAGATCAAAATTTCAAATAGCAAGAGTTTTTAACATAATAATAATCCATGTGGTGTAATGTAATATTATATTTTATTAATATAATTATATTATATTTCATTATATAAAAAATATGTTATTATTAAATATGTATTTTTAAATTTTGTAAATTTCTTTTATATATTTATAAATATATAATATATTTATATAATAATATGTTAGAAGAAAATTTATAGTTTTATATAAATGTTTAAAATTATTAAAGGCTTATTAAAATAATTTATTAAAAATATAACTTTTAATTTATATTATTAAATAATATATTTTAATAAATCTTATACTATATCTTTAACAAATTTTAATAAATCATATTATATTTGATAAATTTTAATAGTGTTATTTTTCTTTCCTTTTTCTAAGAATTTTCAATTAAATAATGTCTTTTTTCTCTAGAGCTCATTAGGATCGCTAAAGATGAAGTATTCATTCGAATGAACATAGGCCTCATTCGAATGAAAACAAACGTCTGTTACAGATCCGTTGGTCCAGGTGAAAAATGATACGTTTTATAAACTTCTAGGGTGAATCTGGTCCCAAAAAAATTCCGGATGGTAAAAATGCTACTTAACCCTATTTAAAAATAATATTTAATTTTTAACCTAGACTATTCATTTCTACAAATTTATTTTATATTTTTATTTTTACCTTTATTATTTTTTTCCGGCTCTTCCGAATCTTTCAGTTTTCCTTTCTATTTTTTTTCTTTGTTTCTCCTTTTCTTCTACCTCCCAGCGACGTGACCTCCCCCTTCAGATTGCTCTCACCACGCAACCCACCCTCCTCTTTTCTCTCTCCCGCGTGACCTTCCTCCTCCTCTTCTCAAGACAGAGGGCTGACTATTCATTTAATGAGGTGTCTTCTCTATCAGTCCCCCCTGGGTTTCACGCGTTTTCAGCATCAGAGATGGACTTCTTTGAGTTTCTGAGAGCATGTTTCTCGGGCAATCACCGTGAAATCAAAATGAAATTATTCTCACGTACTTACATTAATTTTATGTAAAATTATTTTTTCAACGAATCTCAAACATTGACAATAAACTGTGGAAGAATGCATTCTTACATGGACGGAACTTTTACTGGGTTTATTTGATGGAGGGTGTACAAAAATCAAAAATACATTTAATAGTTTTTTTTAAAAAATGAAATAATCACTTAAGAATCTCTTTGTACGTACTAGCGGGAAGGGTTGTCAGATGAGATAGTGGGGGACCATACGGACCAATGTTTTTAAGACTTTTAATTATCACAACGCCTCTATGTGGGCCCCAAACACGTGATTCGTGTCTCTATTCCACTGATTTGTATCTTACTCCTATTTGTCAGACTCTTTTTTTTAAAATTAATTAAAAAACGTGGTTTAAAACTTAACTCTCCTGTAAGAGTTACTGTGAGTTTTGAATATATAAGTTGATGTAAATATATGAAAGATATTATCTCATTTTACGAAAAATAATATTGTATGTCTGTTTAAGCTTCTCAGAAATGTTGACAGACATGATCATTTCTTCTGTGCTCAATCTCTTACTCTGAGATTGCTTACCAAAACAAAGAAAATAAAGAAGAAAGGGAAAAAAATTGGAAATAGCATATTATTTATAGAGAAGGGTAGAAAAACACTCCATTGAAAATTAACCAAGGGTGGAATAGATTGAGTTGCATGTAACATGAAAATTTAGTTATAAATAGTGGAAGTTTACTTGCGTGGAATAGATTGAGTTGCACGTAGCATGAAAATTTAGTTACAAATAGTGAAAGTTTACTTGCATATATGTGGAATGTCCTATTATACAAACTTTATGATCAAATTAATTATACAATATTATTATTAGTTCAACAATTGCACTTTTCAATTGTATGTAATATAAATATATTTTCTTTTATTTCAATTGTTTATCATTTTATTTCTTCATAATTTTATCACAAAATATAAAATAATGATATGTATTAATGATCTTTATATCTTTTTTTGTAATTTTGATTCAAAAATATTTTCTTCAACGTTTATTCAAATATAAATGTGTTCTAGTCAACAGTTTATTCAAACAAAAATGTATATTCTACCCAACATTTAGCACGCAGTAAGCACGCAGTGAATCGGATAAACATCCTAATCCAACCGGTTAACCATGTTACTGTCGAGTTATCTGATTCAACACTAGTCAATCCGATTTCTTTCTTCCCTGTTAATAACTTGGTTCGGATCGGATAAGTCACCAATTCGTTGGATTCCGATCTAAACCGGTTGGTCGGATTTGGGCTATCGAAGTTATAAATACAATCAACGCCTATATGCATTAGAGCAATCCTTGAGCTGTGTCCTCACAATCACCCGCCAAGCCTAAGCCTCTTTGCTGTAACCTTCTTCATCTTCTTAGTTCAACTCTCTCCCTCACTCCAACTGTTTCTACGTACAAATTTACATCTGAAGAAGCAGCAACAAAGAGCTTTTCTGTTTCACCATTTTACGGGGCTCAAGCTCAACAGCTACTTTTGAGCTACTTAACTATATAACCTGTACTCAAATAATTCATCATAAATCATGTCTTCGATGCATCTTCTTTTAGGTTTGATGCGGTTTTCTGTCTTGCTTTAATTTACTAAGACATTTTCATGATGAAAATTAAAAAATTTACACAATTAAAGGTTACACAGATTGGCTCCTAGGTTCAGGGCTAGTTTGTTTAGGATTATAAGAAAAAAGTCAGTTTAGCTAAATTATACATAAGGAAGACACGGGAATCTTGATCACAATATGAGAGATATGTTTGATTGGAAATAATTTCAGATCTAAAGAGAGAATCCATTTCCTATATAGCAAGAAGAAGGCCAATTTTTTTTTCACTGACAGATTTCATATTGAAGTATCATCCTTCTAATTAAGGAATTGCTGTGTCGTGATGGGTGACCTGATTTAACTTAAAAAGGAAAAGCTAATCCAAAGCTAATCAACTAGCTAGCTTGATTCTGATAGGGATCAGCAATTTCATAGGGAATGGTTATTAAAAAAAGAGAGGGTGATTTAGGTTCAGATCCCATGAAAAGAAGTTATTTATGAAAAAGTCTCAAGAGATTGTCAATGATAAGTTTAGGATCATCATTGATAAGTTAAACAGCTATCATTGACAACTTTTGGAACCTTTTCATAAATAATTTCCTTCTATGGGGATCTTAAAATAAAACTCCCTTTAAAAAAATTATAATAGCTTTTTTTTTAAAGAATTTGAATGCTACGTACTTATTCCAAAGATGTGGCTGTCGTGTCAATAATTTCATGTCCAGAGAGAGAATCAAATACCTATAGCAAAACGAAGCCAAATTTCACATGGAATTATAATCCTTCTAATTAGGTAAACGGCCGTAGGGACATGATTTAACCATGTAGGTAAGGGCTAATAAAAATGCAAAAAATAGCTTGTTTTTGTTGTCTAAAAAAAGGATAGCTTAATCCTACGTCTAGCTATATAATGATTAATGGGTATATATGATGAATAAATTACGGGGTCACAGATTCAATTTCAATTTCTTTCCTAAACATTATCATTAATTGTCTATTTTAGTATTTTTGAAGAATGTAGATATTAATATGATATAGTAGTCATAGATAACTATAACTAAATTCGAGTTCATTTCTAATGAATTTAATTAACACATTGGGTTGAAAAAAGGAATTTGATGGAGGAAGCAACCAATAATGCCAACTTCAGCAAGTCGAAAGCCACTCATGTCGTTACAACGGAACCTGTTTCTATTCAAAATAACTATGATATTGTCACGATCACATGTATGGAACTTGAGTATTATAATGCTGCATTGAAAGGTACCGTCGATGCCTTTAAAGGAAAGGGTGAGCAAATTGAGTCAATATTAACCCCAAATAAAAATACAATTCTTCATATACACTTAACAAACCATACTGATAGAGTATCAGAGAGATTTGTGGAAGAGGTTCTACGTATGTGTCCTGCACTTCTTTTAAAGACCAATGTGAAGGATGAGACCATACTTCATATAGCAGCAAGGCATGGACACCATAAAATAGTCGAGAAATTAATAGATCGTGCTAAAGTTCTTTCCAAAGATATTAATGAAGTTGGAGATAAAAGACTTATAAGAGCAGTAAATGATAAGAAGAACACGGCCTTGCATGAAGCAGCTCGTTACGGTCACATAGAAGTTGTGGATCTCTTGATAAAGGAAGAACCGTATCAATCATATTTTGGTAAAAATGTTGATGATGAAACTCCACTTTATATTGCTGTTGAGAGAGACAACACTGGAACGTGGCAAATACGATACTGGATAATGGTATGCCACAATATGATGGTCCCAATGGTAGAACTGCTTTGCATGCTGCAGTCCTTCATGGTGACAAAGGTATTTTATTGTATGATTTTGCAATTCATCATTTATAATCATTAAGTTTTTTATTAATATATCTAATATTTCTGATTTCCTAGGCGTAAAAGGACAATAATAATGACATCTTTAAAAGAATTTTTTAAGGAAAAAATGAAATAAAAACTCATAAAATCTTTGAAATAATTCAAAAGAAATGGTGTGGTCATTAGATGAAAACTTCATGCAAGTTAATGTATGATAATTATGTTTAAATCCACATCTCAAATATAAAGAGTGTTACGTTCATGTGAGAAGGCAGTTAGTTTTTTTAATGAATTGATGGTGTATATATAATTTGATGTTATCTATGACAGAAACGATATCAAAGTTGTTGACAAGGAAATTATTAGCAGCGAAACAAGCAGATGAAAATGGTTGGGTGCCACTTCACTTGGCAGTACTTTGTGAAAGTCTAGAAGTGATAGAGTTGTTGGTGAGCATAGATAGAAGCACAGCATATATGAGAGACAAGAAGGGAAGGACGGCTCTTCACTTGGCAGCACTCAACGGATCTTTGCGTGCAATGGAAAAGATAATAGAATGTTGTCCAGATTGCTGCGAGTTGGTGGATGAAAAGGGCTCCAATGCTCTTCACTGCGCCATGATGGCACAAAGTTATGACCGTTTTTATATAAAAAAGAATTTGCAAGATGCACCACTTATAAGCAACATGTGCAATGAGAAAGATGATGATGGGAACACACCCCTTCACCTCCTTGCCCGTCATGCTCCCAAATAGCATCCCTATTCCCGTAATTCTCTTCTGGAACCACAATTCCCAAGGGTGGACACAATGGCATGCAATAATTACGGTCAAACTGTCCTCGACGTTGCTATTGCCGATGTGCCAGAAGATTTAATTCATAAGGTAGACCTTCCCTTTATTTATATTTATAAGTAACATTCTCCTTATGGATATAGTCACACGCATATATATTATGTATGTATGCAACAACTTTGCTCTAGTTAAAAATTTAACGCAGTTTTTCCATTTTCACCCCTAATTAACTGCATATCTCTCTTGTACATTTTTCTCACTTATTCTCTCTTACACTTACCATCTTTGTAAATGATAGTATGTTTGAAAAAAAAGTTATACCATCTTATAGCTTGCACATTCATTGGTCTTAACTATTTTAACGTGCTGTTCATTTTGCATGATTTTTGCAAAAAAGACCACATGGATGAACATTAAATAAAATGTAGTTACTAAAAATTACAAAAAAAAACATAATACATTTACTTAGATATTCCAAACATTTTCATGCATGCATCCGCTTTAACTAAATGGTATGGTATGAACTGTCCATTACAACATAAAAGTAGTACTTATATAATAGAGATTGATAGAATAAAAGGCGATATTAGTTGCCCTATACATAATGTGCATTAAAGGTAAGCTAAGAGACTGAGCTCTTGGATTTCATATCTTCTTCATATTGTTTTAGCTAACTCCATAACATCATTTAATAGGTCATGCATTAATTTGATTAGGTTGAATGTCAATGGAATTATGTTACTTGTTCATTCAGCTTTTCTCGGCTGATGAGCTTGGTTAACGATAAAAATGATAAGACCTTACGTGTCACGCGGTGCAGAACCAAATGTTATGGGGATTGCAAAATATTGGAGCAAGGTTTGGGGGACGAGTTATGCATTATAAGCACCTTAGAGAGAGGAAACAAGAGAAAAGACATGATTCTGCAGTTGATGAAAAGGATAAGCAATATAAAGATTATGTTACGGGAGTAGCAACAACCCTCTCTGTGGTTGCCATTTTAATTGCAACGCTGACGTTTACAGCAGGATTTACGCTGCCAGGTGGACTTTTTCAAGATGAAGAACATCAAGGCTCTCCCATATTGAAGTACAATGCAGCTTTCATAGCATTTGTTTTAACAGATTCTCTCTCATTCGTTCTCTCTACGTCTGCTGTTCTTGTCCTATTTTTGTCGACACTTGTAAGAAAAGAGGACCATGAGGAGATCGTGTACAAATCGCTGCTAGTTAAGTGTATCATTTTAACCATGGCGGCAATGGGATTCATGGTCATAGCGTTTGGCAGGCATATATGCTGTCCTTGGTGTTTCCAAAGGTTTTGGTGTAGTCTCTCTTGTGATTGTTTTGTCATTTTCCTTCGTCTATTTTGAATTCTTTTGGAAAATCTTCGTGTCCCTACCCAGAAGCAGACTAAGCAAACTAAGTAATCACTTTCATTGCAATTACCGTCTTAAGAGTGTAAGTGATATTCAGCTGTCCCATACTCTCTGAGCCATTGTCAATGAAATTCTATTTATTTATTTTACTTCATTTATTTCATGTATCCAATGATCTGCGTGCCATAATTTGCAATAAAATACTACAGTTTTAAATTTAATTTACATATTGTTTATTTAAATTTATGCAATCGTACTATCTTGCGTTTGCATTATAATTTCTAAACTCTATTACCTTTAGGCTAAAACAAATGTACATTCTCTCGATAAATTCAAACACATCTTTTCATTTGGCCAATACAAATGTAAATCAACCTTTCATGCTATGAATAAATGTAAAAATTAACGTAATGAAAATATAAAAAAACTCATAATATGTTTTCGGTTACAAAAACTCAATTTTCTGAAGCCTTTTTTGGAGAGTTAGTTTGTGATGACTCACCATGTTTTGGAGCAATCGTGGAATTTTTAGTGTATTTGGGAGTCATTACATTTTAACTACTTACCTTTTTGTATAAAAAAATTTACTTACTTTTTTCTTAACAATCTTTAATTATTTCTATTTAGCTGATTGTTTAGAAAATTTAAAATATTTATACTAGATTGTTGATAGTGTAAACATTAAAAATCATTAAAAATATATGGGAACAATTTTTATTCAATGGGGTTAAATTAAACAAATAATTTTACTACGTCCTCTCCATTGATGAGATGAAATCTTGACACTTAAAGGGCATTTGCCTCTAAATCTATTCTCTTATCATCAAAGGTATTATGTTTATACACTATATAAGATATAGTACATGAAAACAAGAGAAAAAGAAAGCAGAAAACGCCAAAGCATCAGAAACAAGTCAGGCCATGAAGCACTCGGAGAGAAAACACTTTCATTTCAGCTGCGTCAACATATATAAAAGCCACCAATATATAGTAAAACGATTAGCCCAATCACCAAATCACTTGTACGTACCCATGTTCTTGTTAGAGACTGTGTTCTAGGCTAATCAGCAATTAGATGAAGATGTTACATTTAATTAAATAAAAAGCAGTTTTATTAAATATTAATGATATTGTACTTTTTGCATGTTTTCTTTACAAGTGACCATGAGAAGTTAAGGAATTGCCCTAAATGTCACTTGTTAATTATTATTGTGAAAACAATAATAAATTAAGACTAGTATGATTTCAATTGTTGATTATGTATGGAAATGCAATCAAAATTATAGGCACTTGTTAGAGACTAATAAGTATGATTTCAATTGTTATATCACTCCTCCCAAGTCCACTACAGTCAGTAGCCCTGAATCTGTCCTTAGAAGCTTGGCCATGACTTATGATAATATTCCATCGATCATTAGGAGCAGAACTCACAGTAAACAACTCCTGAAGCAGTTTTTGTTGGTGTGAATAGCTTTCACAATTTGCATTCCAAGCAGGGTGGTGTCGTGTCGTTAATGTCTAAATCTATTACGTCTGCCAGATCTCTTCAAAGTATTTTGTGTCAATGCACTAAATAGTTTAAATCCATTCATGCCATTGGGGCCATTGTCTTGTGGCTGAAATTCTTGCACTGCTTGCTGATCAGCCTTCAATTGTGTAGGCAGCATGATCTTCACAAGAAGGTGTGTACACAGACTCACTTGAGGCGTGTCACTTGGTAATGAGAAATGGAGGACATAATCATCTTTTACGATACGAAATTAATGAAGTTCCGGGTTTAAGCTGTTTCAACTGGGATATAGAGCTTCAATATGCACCACGAGACACCATCAAATATGCTGATTACTTAGCAAAATGTGCGCAGCAAATAGATGCTACTTCGATGATCCTACCAGTTCCTCGCCCTGGATGTATTGCTTATACGAGGGATGACCTCAATTAGCAGTTTATATGTTCTAGTTTTTCTCATCGTTTTGTAATTTACATGTATTTTTTTTGACAACTTTGTAATTTACATGTCTACTTGGCCTTTGTTGTGGAAAAAAAAAAGTCTTTATAATATCCACTATCTATTGTTTCTCAACATCAATGTAAAGCGGAGTTTTCTCGCCAACATTTTAACCAAAATATGAGTGATCTTTCTTTTCTTGATATTTAAACGTTGTCAAGGATATTTAAACGTTGATCCAAATATTTAAATTAGTTCCACAATTTAACATCATTAGTCCCATACCAACACAATTCATAATAGCATCTAGGCAAAAGTGACTATATTATTGATCGGTTTTCTTTTCTCTCTCCTTCTTGGAGTCTTTTCTCCCCCACTCTTAAGTGAGCCTTCTCAGTGTGCTTGGGGTTTCGGCGCCTATCTATTCGGCTATCAAATAATAGTGCTTTTTATAAGCAAAGCATTTTGTGTGTGTGAGAGAGAACAAGATTAATTGGAGAAGAATAATAGAGATGAACACAGTCACTAACCATGGAGCAATGGAGCAACAAGCTCATCACAACAATCATAACCCTTTTGAGTTTAACATTAATCATCCCCCTACTTAGGGTGATGAACAACTCCTATAACCTATGAAGATTTTAGATGTGGGAGATTAAAAGTAACATACCTTGCTGTGATGAGGATTATGTTATCCCACACACTGAACTATTAGGATAGGATCCTTTATATAAACTATGGTCATAATATCTCCAACACTTATATATATATATATAATGAAACTATTTTTTTCAATCTTGGTAAGTCTACAATGAGCTATTAGATTTTATATTGTCTTACCTAACACTAACATTTTTAATAGGTCCTGCACTGGTTTGATTAATTAGGTTTAACATCTATTTAATTGAGGATATCATTCTGTGGATCGTCGGAGAGCTCTCGTCTCTCTCATTTAAATCTTTTCTTGAAGTGACTAGCTAACTCTTGTTCATGGTTAAATTGTATGCCCATTGGCCCTCTTGTTCATGGTCGGGATTTGAGTTGAGTGTTTTGGGTGGCACCTTCTTATTACAGTATATTGCTGGTGATATAGAAGGAGGCAGTGTTCTTGAAGTGACTAGCTAACTCTTGATTGTGTATACTAGTACCGATAAGTTGAACTACATCCAAAAGACATAAGGGAGAGCAAGATAAATGAATGAGGATAGTTTCAACTATTGAAAGTTTTATGTATTATTTTATTATTGAAATTTTTTAATGTTACTATTGATAAACTTACTTCTCTTCCTTACATTCCTTTTTTGTATATATCATAAATTAATTTTGGTTATGAGTACTAAATATCTCACCTCGTGGTATTAACATTTTTCAGGCGAGACCTCTGTTATGAATAGGGGTCAAGGAAAGTAGGTAGAAGCATAAGCGTATCTAGCCCTTTGGAACTTTTTGGGAATTGTATTATTTGTATATTAGACAATGTTAAAGAATGAAGACTAGTGAACTGGATTGAGCATACCCTTAGTTTTTATATATGTGTTTATTACAGTGGATTCCTGGGTGATTTTGTATCTTGGATCCAAATGTGTTAACATGAAGGATGAAACAAAAAGTTTTTAAAAGTGATAAATAAACTTTTTCTATAATTATGGTTAATTATTTAATTATTAATTAGACTGAATGCCTTGTTTAATGGAAATGTACTTCTCACCAATCACTCTCAGATCATCCATCAATCTACTATACTGGCAAAATTGAAGTGGAGTAATGGTCTTGGGACTAACTTTTGTTCAAAATAAAGCTTGAATGTCCAAGATAACACTTTCTTCGAGCTCTTCTTCCTCTCCGTCAAACTTTGCTCTCCCGTCGTCTGCTCTGTTTCGGGAAGGAGAAGAAATAAATAACGAAAATGAAGATTATGATGATGATGGTAGGGGTTAAAACATGTGTGGGGTAAAATGACCATTTTGCCTAACCACACTTCTCCGTTTTGCATTCTAATCCGTTTTTGGTAAAATCTCGATAAATTTTTAAATTAAATTCTTCATATTAAATATGGATTTTAATTCTCAATTCGATCCTCTAGTCCATGAAGCAGTTCAAAAAGATTTTGGGAAAAAATTATCTCTTCTCCGTTTTCCTTCAACTTTTTTGAAAAATACTACTAAATTTTCAAAAATAACTTTTGATCCAATAATTTATTTTTGAGGCATCTTTACTTTCTAAATAGCTTCTCTAGATCTCAATTATACTATATAGGGCTATGATCAAATTTTTGGGATGTTAAAGATAACATGATAGAGATATTGATTTTTTTATCCTATTTATAAATTACTTCATTAAAGTTTCCCTATAAATATATTAATCTACACAAGGTTATGTGCATGTCGCCCAAAGAAAAATAATGCTTAGGAAGGACAAAAACTAAGTGAAAGGTTGATAATAACAACAACAATAACAATTGAGAATAAATCTCCTTATTGATCAATCAATTGGAGGATGTGACTTATTATATGAAATGTCAATTGCATAAAATTTTTCATGAATGCAAGTTCAACTAATCTTTCACAATATGTAATTGAGTTTTCACATTATACAAGTGTAACTTACCTTCCTTGTTATGCATGTCTCATTATCTAATTAATTTGTCTAACCCAAATGTCAATAATTATTTACTTAAAAGTTAAAAAATAATTAATACTATTCTTTGGGTCCAGTGTCTTAACACGTGTCTCCTCACTTCCACGCTCTATATATATAAAAGATAAAGTGATGTTCAACTTATAAATTTCAAACAAATAATATTTTTTAATTTGATTTGTAAATTATTTATTTGTGTATGCTGGGAGAAGGGATTGCCTTTGATAATGTATGAAATTCTGATTCATTTAATCTCCCAACTCTGTAACTGATAATAATAAAAGACTAAAATGTCAATAATTTTTTACTTATAAGTAAAAAATAATTAATATAATTCCTTGGACCCAATAATCATTTTTTTTCCTTTTTCCTTTTCTTCTTTCTCCCAACGACCAACGTGAGTGCGTGACCTTCCCCTTCAGATCGCTTTCAACCCTCGTCCCATTCCCACCCTTCTTTTTTCTTTCTCCCACGTGAACTTCCTTTTCCTCTTTTCAAGACAAAAGGCTGATTATTCATTTGGTGAGTTGTCTCCTCAATCAGTCTCTCTCTCCCCCTTTCGGTGGCACGCGTTTTCTGCATTTTGTTACCATGAAACAGTGAATCGGGTAAACCGTTCAATCCAATCGATCAACCAGGTTACTACCTAGTTGTCTGGTTCAATACGAGTCAGTCTGATTTGTTCTCCCTTCGGTAAACTCCATGGTTCGGATCGGACGGTTCGCCGGATTCCTGCGTGAACCGATGGGTCCGATCCGGGATTTCGAACTTATAAATACACTGAACGCGTGTATGCATCAGAGCAATCCTTAAAGCTGTGTCCTCACAGTCACCTTCCAAGCCTAAGCCTCCTTGCTGTAGCCTTTGTCATCTTTTTAGTCCATCCAACTCTCTCCCTCACTCCAACTATTTCCACATACAAATTTATACCTGAAGCAGAAGCAGCAAAGAGCTTTTCTGCTTCACCGGCTGCTTTTGAGGTACTTAATTATATAACCTGCACTCAAATAATTTATCATACATCATGTCTTCTACGCAACTAATTAAGGAAATGCTGTGTCGTGATGGGTGACTTGATTTAACTTATTAGGGAAAAGCTAATCCAAAAGCTAATTAACTAGCTAGCTTGATTCTGATAGGGATCAGTAATTTCATAGGGAATGGTTATTTAAAAAAAAATTAAAATAGCTTTTTTCCCCTCGGCCGATAAAAATGATGGCTTCATCGCAGGCTGAATTTATCAGACACACATGTTGAATGAATATTATCTTGTTATAATATTCACAGGCTGAATTTCCAAATTTACCATTTTTATGTTCCCAACTTGTAAAACCATGTCAACTTGCATTTCAACATGTGCTAGTTACAAACTCAGTTGAAGTGTTGGATTCAAAAGTTCACTTAAGAACTCTGTCGTTTTTGTTTTCCTAGCTTACAAGCTCAGTTGAAGTGTTTATTAATTTTTTGAGTTTGATTATTATTAATGATTTTATATGAGTTTCATATAAATTTATTTGTAAAGTGTTATAAACCATGAATAGTCATGGACTTAATTTCAACTATTTGAATTTGAAATATGAATTTGAACTTTTGTACCATACATTACATATTTAATTCATTTTATAATTATAACTTTTTATTTTTAATAAATCTAAACGTTTAGTATTGTTTAAAAGAAGGAAAGTTTGTGTAATTCAGACAAAACAGAAGGCTGTTAGAGTAAAATGTTAATGGGACTAAAATGTATGCTTTCAAAATAGATGGAAAGTTTGTGTAATTCAGACAAAACAGAAGGCTGTTAGAGTATTTTACTTTAAAAATAAAAATAATTAACATGGTGCCAAGAGTCGATGGCTTATGTTTGCATGTGCATACATGGTCATATAAAATGTATACGTTGCTTTCAACAAAAGAAGAAACAAAACTAATAAAGTGGTATTCAACAATGCGTGAAAAAATAATAACAATAATGATTTAAAAAAAGACTAACAAAAATACGTTTCCAACTTATTTTAATAAGTTATTTTGGAATAGTTTATCAAAATAAAACTGTGTAATGAATGCGTCTGATAAATTTTGGGTCGCGGATTCAATTCTTCTTCCCTTTATTTTGCCAACACCAATTCTTCTTCCTTAAATTATAGTTATCTGTGTCAAGTTTTTGTATTGCTAAAACTACAGATCTTGATACAATAATGGTCTCAGATAATCATAACTAAAAGTTTTCATTCCTGATGGATTTCATAAACTCTTTAGGATGATCACAGGCATGGAACTTGAGTTTTACAATGCTGCCATGAGAGGCAGCATCGATGCCTTTAAAGGAAAGGGTAGTGAGCAAATTGAGTCCATATTAACACCAAATAAAAATACGATCCTTCATGTACACATCACAAACTATACTCACAGTGCATCGGAGGCATTTGTGGAAGAAGTTCTAGGCATGTATCCTTCGCTTGTTTTGAAGAAGAATGATAAGGATGAGACCATACTTCATATAGCAGCAAGGCATGGACATCATAAAATAGTGAAAAAATTAATTGATCGTGCTAAAGATCTCTCTAAAGATATTAATGAAGTTGGAGCAGAGAAAAAACTTATAAGAGCAATAAATAATAACAAGGACACAGCCTTGCATGAAGCAGCTCGTCATGGTCACACAGAAGTTGTGGATATCTTGATAAAAGAAGAATCAGATCACTCATATTTCCGTAGAAATGTTGATGGTGAAACTCCACTTTATATTGCTGTTGAGAGACAATATTGGAACATTGTAGACATAATACTGGATAATAGTAACACACCACCACAATATCATGGCCCCAGCGGTAGAAATGCTTTACATGCTGTTGTCCTTCATGGTGACAAAGGTACGTATTCTATTGTATAATTTTTTTAGTTTTATCATTTACACAATAATACGCACACACACGCACATATATCAGGTTTGATTTCGTCATAAAAAGATGCCAACACCGATGACAATTAACTGACATGCCTATAAAAAAGTTTTTAAACAAAAAATGAAATGGCAACTGATATAAAATCATTGAAATAATTTAAAAGAAACGTTAAGGTATGGTGGTTTTTTCCCCCAAAACGAGATGGACGGTGTTTAATTTCATGGTACCTATGACAGAAAATGTGTCGAAGTTGCTGGCAAGAAACTTATCAGCAACAAAACAAGCAGATGAGATGGGTTGGGTGCCGCTTCACTTGGCGGCAGTGGCTGCGAGTTCAGAAGTGGTAGAGTTGTTGGTGAGCAAAGATAGAAGCACGGCTTATATGAGAGATAACAGGGGAAGGACGGCTCTTCACCTCGCAGCACTTCGTGGAGAATTATCAGAAATGGAAAAGATATTAAAATATTGTCCAGATTGTTGCGAAGTGGTAGATGAAAATGGATCCAATGCTCTTCATTACACTACAAAAGGAGAAATCGTCCGTTCTGGGCTGCAACAGATTATGAAAGATGCACCACTAATAAGCAATCTGTACAATGAGAAAGATGATGATGGGAACACACCCCTTCACCTCCTTGCTCGTGCTGATCCCTATCTGACTGCCTATGGTTCTCATTGTCTTATGGAACCAAAATTGCCAAGAGTGGACACAATGGCATGCAATAAATATGGCCAAACTGTCTTTGATGTTACTGTTGCTGTTGCGCCTCCACATTCAGATTATCAGGTAACAAAAAAGAAACAATATTTATCTCTTCACTAAAAGTTATAGAAAACACACAATATATGAATTCATTCACTACATTTATTTTGATATTTCAAACATTTGCATGCATGAATCCCCTGTTCCTAAATACCATGGTACGAACTATATCGATTGTCACTGATAATTAAAGTGGTACTTACAATAGAGATTGATAAAATTAAAAACAATTACCGTGTGCTATATAAGTTGTGTGTTGAAGTTATAGAGAATATTCATGCATTTAATTTGTTCAATTCGATCAAAATTTTCAGCTATCACACTTTAAATGGAGATCAAGCTTTTTATAAGCACAGCATTGTGTGTGTGTGTGTAATGAAACTACTATTTTTAGGGTTGGTAAGTTAAGGGATAAGTTACGGGATTTCATATTGTTTTAGCTAACGTCTAAATACCTTTATTAATTGGTCTTGCACGAGTTTGGTTAGGTTTAATTCTATTAAATCATGAGGATTGTATAGGAAATGGTGAATGCAACTTATATATTCAGGTTTCGTATGCTGAATCTGGTTAACAACAAAAATGTTAAGACCTTATATGTTACATGGTGCAGAGGAAAATATTATCGAAAGCTCCTGGATCAAGGTCAGGACGAGTTCTGTATAAGAAACTTAGAGAGAAGAAACAAGAGAAGAGTCATGATTCAGCTACTGATGATTTAGCTAGAAAAACATCAATCCTATCTGTAGTGGCGATTTTAATTGCAACGGTAACATTCACAGCAGGATTTACGTTGCCTGGGG